>JAJIBD010009249.1:0-62232 GCA_021461705.1 Cryptotis parvus
GAAGGCCATGGTCATCAACTACACGGGTGAGGGCGCCAGCCTGGGGAGCGCCCCAGCACAGCCAACACTTGCCCTGGTCTTGGCTTGTGCTTGCTCACTGCAGGGTGATTGTGTGTGTTGGGGTTCACTACAGGGTGATTGTGTGTGTTGGGGTTCACTGAGGGGTGATTGTGTGTGTTGGGGTTCACTGCAGGGTGATTGTGTGTGTGTTGGGGTTCACTGCGAAGTGATTGTGTGTGTTGGGGTTCACTGCAGGGAGTGATTGTGTGTGTTGGGGTTCACTACAGGGTGATTGTGTGTGTTGGGGGTTCACTGCAGGGTGATTGTGTGTGTTGGGGGTTCACTGCAGGGTGATTGTGTGTGTTGGGGTTCACTGCAGGGGTGATTGTGTGTGTGTTGGGGTTCACTGCAGGGTGATTGTGTAGTGTTGGGGTTCACTGCAGGGTGATTGTGTGTGCTGGGGTTCACTGCAGGGTGATTGTGTGTTGGGGTTCACTGCAGGGTGATTGTGTGTGTTGGGGTTCACTGCAGGGTGATTGTGTGTGTTGGGGTTCACTACAGGGTGATTGTGTGTTGGGGTTCACTACAGGGTGATTGTGTGTATGTTGGGGTTCACTACAGGGTGATTGTGTGTGTTGGGGTTCACTGCAGGGTGATTGTGTGTGTTGGGGTTCACTGTAGGGTGATTGTGTGTGTTGGGGTTCACTGTAGGGTGATTGTGTGTGTTGGGGGTTCACTACAGGGTGATTGTGTGTGTTGGGGTTCACTGTAGGGGTGATTGTGTGTTGGGGTTCACTACAGGGTGATTGTGTATGTGTTGGGATTCACTACAGGGTGATTGTGTGTGTTGGGGTTCACTACAGGGTGATTGTGTGTGTTGGGGTTCACTGTAGGGTGATTGTGTGTTGGGGTTCACTACAGGGTGATTGTGTGTGTTGGGGTTCACTGTAGGGTGATTGTGTGTGTTGGGGTTCACTGTAGGGTGATTGTGTGTGTGTTGGGATTCACTACAGGGTGATTTGTGTGTTGGGGTTCACTACAGGGGTGATTGTGTGTGTTGGGGTTCACTGTAGGGTGATTGTGTGTGTTGGGGTTCACTACAGGGTGATTGTGTGTGTTGGGGTTCACTGTAGGGTGATTGTGTGTGTTGGGGTTCACTGTAGGGTGATTGTGTGTGTGTTGGGATTCACTGCAGGGTGATTGTGTGTGTTGGGGTTCACTACAGGGTGATTGTGTGTGTGTTGGGGTTCACTACAGGGTGATTGTGTGTGTTGGGGTTCACTACAGGGTGATTGTGTGTGTTGGGGTTCACTGTAGGGTGATTGTGTGTGTGTTGGGGTTCACTGTAGGGTGATTGTGTGTGTTGGGGTTCACTGCAGGGTGATTGTGTGTGTTGGGGTTCACTACAGGGTGATTGTGTGTGTTGGGGTTCACTGTAGGGTGATTGTGTGTGTTGGGGTTCACTGTAGGGTGATTGTGTGTGTTGGGGTTCACTGCAGGGTGATTGTGTGTGTTGGGGGTTCACTGTAGGGTGATTGTGTGTGTTGGGGTTCACTGTAGGGTGATTGTGTGTGTTGGGGTTCACTACAGGGGTGATTGTGTGTGTGTTGGGGTTCACTACAGGGTGATTGTGTGTGTGTTGGGGTTCACTACAGGGTGATTGTGTGTGTTGGGGTTCACTACAGGGTGATTGTGTGTGTTGGGGTTCACTGTAGGGTGATTGTGTGTGTTGGGGTTCACTGTAGGGTGATTGTGTGTTGGGGTTCACTACAGGGTGATTGTGTGTGTGTTGGGGTTCACTACAGGGTGATTGTGTGTGTTGGGGGTTCACTGTAGGGTGATTGTGTGTGTGTTGGGGTTCACTACAGGGTGATTGTGTGTGTGTTGGGGTTCACTGTAGGGTGATTGTGTGTGTGTTGGGGTTCACTACAGGGTGATTTTGTGTGTGTTGGGGTTCACTGTAGGGTGATTGTGTGTGTTGGGGTTTACTACAGGGTGATTGTGTGTGTGTTGGGGTTCACTGCAGGGTGATTGTGTGTGTTGGGGTTCACTACAGGGTGATTGTGTGTGTTGGGGTTCACTGCAGGGTGATTGTGTGTGTTGGGGTTCACTACAAGGTGATTGAGGGTGTGTGTGTTGGGTTCACTATAGGGTGATTGTGTGTGTGTTGGGGGGTCACTATGGGGTGAGCAGGGTTTGTGTGTGTGTGTGTGTGTGTGTGTGTGTGTGTGTGCAAGCAGACTCCACAGCTGTGGATCATTTCTGCCTCTCGGTGCCTTTGTGTCCTGAATGAGGTGCCCCCGCCCCTCCCCAGTGACGCTGAAGGGCCTGGAGGACCAGCTGCTGAGTGTGCTGGTGGCCTTCGAGAGGCGGGAGCTGGAGGAGCAGCGGGAGCACCTCATCCAGGAGACATTCGAGAACAAGAACCTGCTAAAGGACCTGGAGGACTCGCTGCTGCGGAGCTGGCCACGTCCACGGGCAACATGCTGGACAACGTGGAGCTGGTGCACACGCTGGAGGAGACCAAGTCCAAGGCCACCGAGGTGCGGTGTCCCGTGGGGCGGCTCACGGGGGTGTCACGGGGCATCCCACGGGGCTTGGTGGCCCTGCATTGGGTGGGCTCCAGAGCGTCCCTCGAGGGTCCTGGACCCTGCGCAGGCAGGGGTGTTGACAGACCTCCAGGGAAGGCCTTGGCCGAGGCGGACCCCAGCCCTGCCCAGTGGTTCTCCTGTCCCCATGGAGCCACACACCCTCCGCCACGGGGCCCGTCTAGCCCGATGTCCCCTAGGTTCTGGGTCCAAAAGCGCAAGTGAAAACCTTGGTCCTGTGCCCACCATGGCCTGGGGCGGTGCTGGGTCCCTGAGCCAGGAGCCTTCCGCATGGAGTCGGGGGGGCTGGCACGAAAGTCAGGGATGGATGAGAGGAAGGTGCGATGGAACATGGCTGCCGCACCCCAGCCCCTACCCGCCCGCCCCGCCACGCCCCAGCCCCCTGCCTGCCTGTTCCCTCCCTCTGGGTTGCTCCAGCCAGGCACAGCTTCCCTCCTGGTGCCCATTTTCCTCGGCCCTAGGTCTCAGAAAAGCTCAAGCTGGCTGAGAAGACGGCTCTGGACATCGACCGGCTGCGCGCGACGGCTACAGGCCGGCAGCTCGGCGCGGGCCATCCTGTTCTTCGTGCTGTCGGAGATGGCGCTGGTCAACACCATGTACCAGTACTCGCTCATCGCCTTCCTCGACGTGTTCAGCCTCTCGCTCAAGAAGTCGCTGCCCGACTCCATCCTGCAGAAGCGCCTGAAGAACATCATGGACACGCTCACCTTCAACATCTACAACTACGGCTGCACGGGTAGGGGCCCGCGGCCCAGTCAGGGTGCGTGTGGGAGACACGGCCTGTGCCCCGGAGTCGGAGCAGCCTCCGCCATGGGCTCACTCCTGCCCTGCGCCGGCATCTCGATGCCTGTTTCCCCACCCTTTTTTCTTTATTTTTGGTCACACCCAGCGATGCTCAGGGGTTACTCCTGGCTCTGCACTCAGGAATTACTCCAAGCGGTGCTTGGGGACCATATGGGATGCTGGGAACTGAACCCGGGTCAGCCGTGGTGCAAGGCAAACGCCCTCCCCGCTGTGCTGTCGGCTTGTGCCCCTGGTTTTATATTCTTCTCTGTCTTTATGTACGTCTTAAGTAATCCCCCCGTTGGGGCTGGGGCTCTGGGGCTCTGTCTGGCGTCTCTGCAGGGCTGTTTGAGAAGCACAAGCTGCTGTTCTCCTTCAACATGACCGTCAAGATCGGGCAGGCGGAGGGGCAGGTCCCGCAGGAGGAGCTGAACTTCTTCCTCAAAGGTGCCCGGTCAGGTTGTGGCCTGGGGTGTCCACCGGAGTGGGGCTGGCTCCCCCCCGCTGACCAGCTGACCCCACCCCAGGCAACATCTCCCTGGAGAAGAGCCAGCGGAAGAAGCCGTGCGCATGGCTGGCGGACCAGGGCTGGGAGGACATCATGCTGCTGTCCCAGCAGTTTGCGGACACCTTTGGGTACCTCCCTGACGACGTGGAGCAGAACCTGCCTGTGTGGCAGAAGGTGAGCATGGCCCGACCGTCCTTCCTGGGACCCCGAGGAGGGAGACACGCCCCCGCCGGCCCTTCCCAGACGTGGCGCCCTCTGCTCCCCGCAGTGGTACGACCTGGACTCGCCGAGCAGTTCCCGTTCCCCCTGGACTACGACACACGCATCTCCCCCCTTCCAGAAGCTTCTCATTCTGCGCTGCTTCCGAGTGGACCGTGTGTACCGGGCGGTGACCGACTACGTGACCCCACCATGGGGGAGAAGTGAGCGGGGTGGGGCGGGCCTGGGGTGTGTGTGTGTGTGGTGTTGGCGAAAGTGCGCGCATGACAGTGTGTGTAGGTGTCTGTGGGAGTGCGCATGTGAATATGTGAGCATGTGCAGGTTTGTGTCTGTGTGAGTGCGAGTGTGGGGGTATATGTGAGGCGTGGCTGTGTGTGGCCTGTCGTCTCTCCCGGCCACCCATAGCCAGGTCAAAATGATGTCAGTGACCCATTTTGTCGCTGAGGTTTCTCCTGTCGGTGACCGTCAGGTGTCGCAGCGTCGTTACAAGTAATCAATGCAAAGAGCCTTGACCAACATTTTTTGAAATGCCTTCTTTGGGGTGGGGACAGGCTCAGGGCTGACTTCTGGCTCTGCACTGAGTGGTTACTCCCAGTAGGGCTCAGAAACCATGTAGGGCGCTGCACTGTCTCTCTGGTCCCCATAATATCTTTGGAAAATGTTTATTTGCTTTTTGTTCTGGGGCCACACCTGGCAGTGCTCAGGGCTCTGCACCCCGGAGTCCCTGCTCAGGGCTGTGGGAACCAGCCAGCCCTGTACAGGCGAGCACCCTTCCTGCCGCGCTGCTGCTCAGCTTTTCATCCTGTCACCTGTCACTTGTCTGCCCGCTGTCCGTCAGTTTGCTTGAGTGCACTAACAACATTCATACCTTTATAAATTCTTTGTTTTGGACCACACCTGGTGGTGCTCGGAAGTTGTACCTGGAAGTGCTCAGTGTGATACCTGGTGGTGTGCTCAGGGGTTGTACCTCGGGCTGTGCAAGGCTGGGATTGACCCTGGGCCTCCTTCACGGGCGTGCCAGCTGCCAGGCACCTGCCGGCCATCTCGGGCCGGGTCCATGTTTCTCAGCCATCTCGGCCGTACACTCGCTTCTCGGCCATCTCATAAGCTCCGCTGGTGGCCCAGCACATGGCCACACTGGCGTGTGGCTTGGGGCCAGCATGGGCTGCGCAGATCTGAGGCCAGACTGCGGAGGCTGGCACATGTGGGCAGGTCTGTCCTGGCCCAGCCGAGGAGTGAGGGGCTCCTCAGAGGGACTCGGTCCGGGTCCTGTCGCGCCCCCAGCCCTGGGTGTCGGCACCTGTGGCCCTCTGGGGGCTCTCAGAGTGGACTGGATAACTTTGTGCCGGGGTCAGCCCCTGGGAGGCCGAGTGACAGGGCACAGAGCCAGCAGAGGGTCGGGGCTCACCGGCTCCCCCAGACGCAGCCTGGTAGCAGGGAGGGTGTGGGCAGGCCAGGAGGCCCAGAAGGGCCCAGCCTTGGAAAGTGACGGGCAGTGCCTGCCTCGGGCGTGTCTCCCGCAGGCGTGCAGCCCCCATGATCAGCTTTGACGCCATTTTCGAGCAGAGCAGCCCCGCCTCCCCCATCGTGTTTATCCTGAGCCCTGGCTCGGAGCCCGCCAGCGACCTCATGAAGCTGGCCGAGAGGAGCGGGCTTTGGGGGGACCCGCCTCAAGTTCCTCGCCATGGGCCAAGGCCAGGAGAGGGTGAGGAGGGGCCCCGGGAGGACGAGGCAGTGCTGCTGTGCCGGGACACCCCGGCCACTGCCCTGTCATGGGCCCTTGTGGCTCCCTTTGGGGTCCCGGGAGAGAGCAGAGGGTGCATGAGGCCGGCCCAAGTGGCCCGGGCCCATCGCCACGTGCCTGCTCCCTGCCGCCCGTCCAGTGACGCCAGGCTCAGCCTGACTGGGCACAGACTTGTTTGGGGGCTTCTGCCACCCCTGACTTGGCTGGGGTCGGCGTGGGAGCTTCCCCGGCAGGGCGGGTCAGCCCCAACTCCACGTCACCGGGCACTGGGGGCCCCAGGCTCACAGGCCCCGGCCTGAGGGAGGGAGGCAGTTCGTTCCGGCACAGTGACCCGGCACGCGGTTTCTGAAGTGGATCTGAGTGTATGTGTTTGCGGAACGTCGGAGGGAAGGGGCGTGGTTCTCTGTGCCGGGACAGTGCAGGGTTCCGGGAACGGGTGCAGCTAGTGAGGGAGACACGCGTGTGCACACGTTCCTCCCTGGACCCTGCCTGGTGTGGTGGTGGCTGCCAGCGTCCACACTCCTGGCTGTGGGCCTCTGAGCAGGAGCAGCTCTGTTTTTGGCCCTGGGCCACTCCTCCCTGACCCCGTCTCCGGCCCTGGCCACCCTCCCTGACCCCATCTCCGGGCCTGGCCACCCCTCCCTGACCCCATCTCCGGCCCTGGCCACCCTCCCTGACCCCATCTCCGGCCCCTGGCCCCCCTCCTGACCCCGTCTCCGGCCCTGGCCAACCCCTGACCCCGTCTCCGGCCCCTGGCACTCCTCCTGCAGGTGGCGCTGCAGCTGCTGGAGACGGCCGTGGCCCGGGGGCAGTGGCTGATGCTACAGAACTGCCACCTCCTGGTCCAGTGGCTCCGAGAGCTGGAGAAGTCTCTGGAGAGAATCACGAAGCCGCACCCGACTTCCGCCTCTGGCTGACCACCGACCCCACCAAGGGCTTCCCCATCGGGATCCTGCAGAAGGCCCTGAAGGTCACTCACTCACACCCGTGCCATGTCGCTGCCGGGGTTCATGGCTATGTCGGGCTGGCTGGTGCCACAGCCACCCTCTTCGTCTAGGGGCAAAGCCCCATCTAGGGCCCACCTGTCCCCCTTTCTGTGTGCACTCCACACACGTCCTACTGGCTACGGCCACCCTTTATGCGGCCTTGCTTTTAGGGGACCCCATACACACACGCACGCCGCACACTCACACACACACACACACACACACACACAGAGAGCTCTTGTGTGGAAGCTTCTGGTGTTTCCCAGGCTCTGTCCAGGAGCTTCTGGTGTTTCCCAGGTCCCGTCCAGTTCAATCACTGCCTCTTGTCACTTTGCTTTGTCATGCCCAGTGGTGCTGCGGGCGGACCCTCTGGCCACTCTGGCCCCTCTGAAGGAGACTCTGGGCAGGTGGATAGAAGCTCAGTGACTTGTGTCTCTCGCTTGAGGGCCCTGAGGTCTGTGAAGGGACCTTGGCCGGGTCATTGGGAGCTAGTGACAGTGTGTGGGAGCCCGAAGGACGCAGCCACCCGCATGGCGTGGAAGCCCACTCCACGGCCGCTCCTGGGAAGAGGAGGAGGGACACGGCCATGCTGCAGCCCTGAGGTTGCAGTGGACTGTCCCCTGCCCTGCAGCGCTGAAGCCCCGTACAAGTCTGGACTGTCCTGCAGGTGGTCACAGAGCCCCCAACGGGCTGGAAGCTGAACATGAGAGCGACTTACTTCAAGATCTCCCACGAGGCGCTGGAGCAGTGCCCGCACCCGGCCTTCAAGCCCCTGGTATACGTGCTGGCCTTCTTCCACGCCGTGGTGCTGGAGAGGAGAAAGTTCGGGAAGATCGGCTGGAACGTGAGCTACGACTTCAACGAGTCTGACTTCCAGGTGGGGACCCCCTATCTCTCCTGATAGCCGGGGTGGGGGCCCCCATCTCTCTCTCCTGATAGCCGGGGTGGGAACCCCCATCTCTCTCTCTCTCTTTATAGCCGGGTGGGGCCCCCCATCTCTCTCTCTCTCTCTTGATAGCCGGGATGGGGACCCCCATCTCTCTCCTGATAACCGGGCCGGGGACCCCCATCTCTCTCCTGATAGCCAGGGCGGGGACCCCTCATCCTTCCTAAGAGCAGGGACCCCCTTACCAAAGCAGCCCTCCAGTGCTCTATTCTGAGGGTCTTGGGAAGCTCTGGGGTGCAGCGTCAGCGCCCTCTCCTGGCCGCCGGCAGGTCTGCATGGAGATCCTGAACACGTACTTGACCAAAGCCTTCGAGCAGCAAGACCCCCGCATCCCCTGGGGCAGCCTCAAGTACCTGATAGGCGAGGTGGGCACCGGCAGCCCTGCTCCCCCACCCGCTCTCTGGGATTTTCCGCATTCCTCCACCCCCATTACTTCCTGGGTGGGGTCTGTGCAGGGGGTCACACCCCGCGTGCAGGTGCATCCCAGGCTGTGGCCCAGGCACACAAAGTGTGTGTTGTCAGTGGGTCCTTTACCCTGGCCGCCTGGAGGTCAGGGGTTGGGTCCAGCTTCAGGGCGGGAGGGGCCTGCTGGGAGCAGGGCATGGGGGCACCAGGGCTCCCAGCTGTCAGGGATTGGGGTCTGGGGTTCCCGGCTGTCGGGTTTTTGGGGGGTCCGGGATTCTGGGATGTCGCAGGCTGCCTGACTCCCGGCCCTCACAGGGCACTGCTTGCGGCATCGCTCGTTCAGGCCAGAGTCTGACTTTCAGGTGTGCGGCGTGCAGCTGGCCACTGGGCAGCTCCTGAGAGCCGAGGTGGGGGCCCCATATCCCCATCTAGCGCAGCTGCCCAGTGGCCAGGCTGCCATGGACTGACATGGACTGACCCACGTTCCGGCCTCGCCAGGTCATACGGAGGCCGAGCCATTGACAGCTTTGACCGCCGCATCCTGACCACCTACATGGACGAGTACCTGGGCGACTTCATCTTCGACACCTTCCAGCCCTTCCACTTCTTCCGCAGCAAGGACGTGGACTACAGGATCCCCGTGGGCGACGCCAAGGACAAGTTTGTGGGTGAGAGGCCTCAGACCCGGTGTTTGCGTCTGCCTCGGGCCTCTCCCAGGCTCCGCCCATGGCGCTGCTCCGGCCCCTGCTTGGCGTGTGTGCGCGCACATGTGTGCATATGTTTGCATGTGTGCGTGTTTGCATGTGCATGTTCCTATGCACGTTTGTGTATGTTTTGCGTTTGTGTGCACACGTGTATGTGCTTCCACACATGTCCGTTGTGTGCACTGTGCGCATGTGTGCATGTGTGTACATGTTTGCATGTGTGTGTGTGCGTGTGGCACATGCTCAGAAACACAGAGACCCTTGGCTGGCAGATGTGGTCTCTGATGCCTCTCAGGGGTCTGGTGGGTCTTTGTGGCCTTTGAGGTTTGTGGGGCTCCCATGCCGGAGTGTCCCTCAGCCATCCGGTCCCTCCTGCCAGGGTGACCTGTCCTGTTCCCCAGGGGACACAAGATGTGGGTCACGCAGGAGGCTGTGGCCAGAAACCAAGGGGTGTGGGACAGGCACGCGGACATGACCGCTGCCCCCACGTGACCTCTGCCCCCGCGTGACCTCTGCCCCATCCACCGTTAGAAGCCATCGAGGCCCTCCCACTGGCCAACACGCCCGAGGTCCTGGGGCTGCACGCCAACGCTGAGATCGGCTACTACACACAGGCGGCTCGGGACATGTGGCGCCACCTGCTGGACCTGCAGCCGCAGACAGGTGGGGTCAGCCCGGAGTGGGGGCCGCCCGCTGTGCCCCTGGGGTTCGGGCCCAGCGTGAGTGCGTGCTGATGGGCCCATTTCAGGGGGAATCCAGCAGCGGCATTAGCCGCGACGATCACATCGGCCAGGTGGCCAAGGACATCCAGAACAAGCTGCCCAAGGCCTTCGACCTGGAGCAGGTCCGGAAGCAGCTGGGCGTGACCATCACACCTACGTCCGTGGTGCTGCTGCAGGAGCTCGAGCGCTTCAACAAGCTGCTGCTGCGCATGGCCAAGTCGCTGGCCGAACTCCAGAGGGTGAGCCGGGCCGTGGCTGCACAGCTGCCCCGCCCCGCCCCGCCTCACCCCCGCCCCCGCCCGCCAGCTCTCGTGCTCTGCGTTGGCTCCGCAGGCCTTGGCCGGAGAGGTGGGCATGAGCAACGAGCTGGATGACGTGGCCAAGTCGCTCTTCCTGGGCAGCCTCCCAAACATCTGGAGGAAGCTGGCCCCTGCCACCCTGCAGTCCCTGGGCAACTGGATGGGCCACTTCCTGCGGCGCCGGCCAGTACACCGCCTGGGTGAGCCCCCGCAGCCCCCCTCGCCCCTCCTCACAGTGCTGAGCGGCGTGAGCGCCGCCGAACCCCACGTGTGCGCTGGCTCCTCCTGGCTGACTGAAGCGCCTCTGGCTGCCCCAGTGCACATCTGGCCTCTGGCTTGGTGGGCTTCCCAGCCCGTTCCCTCGAGGGTGTTTGCTGTGGTTTAGGCCACGGTCAGGGTCATCTATCTATCATCCATCCATTCATCCATCCACCCATCATCCATCCATCCATCATCTACCTATCTGTCTGTCTGTCTGTCTGTCTATCTGTCTGTCTGTCTGTCTGTCTGTCTGTCTATCTATCTATCTATCTATCTATCTATCTATCTATCTATCTATCTATCTTTTGGTTTTTGGTTCACACCCGCCAATGCTCAGGGGTTACTCCTGGCTCTGCACTCAGGAATTACTCCTGGTGGTGCTCGGGGACCATATGGGATGCCGGGATCGAACCCGGGTTGGCTGTGTGCAAGGCAAACGCCCTCCCTCCTGGACTATGGGTCTCTTTAAAGAGCTCCTAGAGGCCGCTTGTGGCAGCTGCAGTGGCCTGGGCATGCTCCCCCGTCCTCTCAGCTTGGTGTTCCCGCCAGCGAGGGTCTCGTATGTGGTCAGGGAATCGGCTTCCCGAGCCTTGCGGGTGTCTGACTCCCGGCGGCCCGACTCAGAAGTGCTCACTGCGGTTCTGCCTGAACGTGGCCCACCTGCCAGTGCCCTGCCCAGAGCTCCCGCCCGCGTGCAGCCCCAGCAGTGGTGGCTCCTCACGCAGGTGGTGGACGGCGAGCCCAATGTCGTGTGGCTGTCGGGGCTACACATCCCGGAGTCCTACCTCACGGCCCTGGTGCAGGCCACCTGCCGCGCAACGGTTGGCCGCTGGACCGCTCCACTCTCTTCACACAAGTGACCAACTTCCAGGACGCAGAGGAGGTGATGGAACGCGCAGGACAAGGTAGGATGCCCCAAAGGTGGGACCCCCCACCGCTTCCTCCGCAGGGACGAGGCTCCCGAGAGGCCAGGGAGCAGGGGCTGGGTGGGGACCCTCCGCCTGTCCACTTACGGGCTATGCTGCCCTCACAGGCTCGGTGGTGCCTGGGCTGACACTTTCCCTGCAGACGCCCACGACACTGAGGGGCTCTGGGGGTTGTGGGGGTCCTGGGGAGAGGCCAGCAAGGTGTCCAGAGAGCCAGAGCTCTTCCTCCTCTGTGTGGACTTCCTGCCCCGACCACCCATGTGACTCGCAGGAGTTGGGGTTGCTGCCACGGGAACTGGGGTCTACTGAGCAAGGGACAACTCCCCAGGGAAGGCAAGAGTGTGGGCTGAGCAGGGCGTCCACTGCGTGAGGTGGCGTCCACTGCATGAGGTGGCCATCTCCTGGCGCCCCGCAGGCTGCTTCGTCTCAGGTCTGCACCTGGAGGGCGCTGGCTGGGACCTGGAGAGAGGCTGCCTGGTCAGGAGCCAGCCCAAGGTGCTGGTGGTGGACCTGCCCATCCTGGAAGGTCATCCCCATCGAGAGCCATCGCCTCAAGCTGCAGGTGGGCAGGCCACACCCTGGCCACTCCTGAGCCCCCCGCCTGTGAAACTCGGGCACTGGGCGGGTCTGGCTGGGAAGGCAGCGCCTGCCGCCAGGGGGCGCTCACAGGCCTGTTCCCCTCCCCACAGAACACCTTCCGGACGCCCGTGTACACCACGTCCACCCGCAGGGACGCCATGGGCGTGGGGCTGGTCTTCGAGGCCGACCTCTTCACTGGGCAGCATGTCTCGCACTGGGTGCAGGGCGTGTGCCTCACCCTCAACTCGGATTAGCCCCTCGCCAGTGGACACACCCGGAGCCTTCCACCTCAATCCCCTGAACTCTTTGTTGCTTAATAGCTTTGGACTCGGTGGGCTTGAGTAAACGCTAGTGCACACTGTCAGACCAAGGATTTCCGTCTCGAGCAGCGGGAGAGAGCGGGCGTGAGAAGGGCGCTGCAAAGGCGGGCAGGTCGGCCCAGCGCCCGAGCGGAGTGGGCCGGAGGGGGCGACGAGGCCACAGGCCCCTTCCTGGGGTGAGGGTCAGAACAGCCGCTTCTCCCTTTCTGCTGCTCTCCGGCTGCTGCTTCAGAGCCACAGAACCTTCAGTGCTCAGCGTCCGCAGGAGCTGATGACCCCAAGGTGCAGTGGGAGGGGGCTGGACATGAGCTCAGCGCCCTTCACAGCAGGCTCCCTTTCGGCATGACCAAAGACCAGCAGAGCCACGAGGGTCAGGTGGTCTCAGTCAAAGCAGCTTTTTTTTTTTTTGCTTTTTTTTTGGGTCACACCCGGCAATGCTTAGGGGTTACTCCTGGCTCTGCACTCAGGAATTACTCCTGGCGGTGCTCGAGGACCATATGGGATGCCGGGATCGAACCCGGGCCGGCACAGGCCGGCCACGTGCAAAGGCAAACGCCCTACCGCTGGCTATCGCTCCGCCCCAAGTCAAAGCAGCTTTTGGCCGGAGACCCAGAAACTCCCAGGCAGCAGTTTTGAACCAGGCACTTTGTGTGGTCAGCTCGGATGGAGAGAGGACGGAGTTGTCCTTGCAGCAGGGACACTGCCCATCCCTCAGGTGTGCACAGCCGGGCTGGACTGCGGTGACAGGTGTGTGTGTGTGTGTGTGTGCGCTGTCTGTCTCAGGTGTGCACAGCTGGGCGGACTGCAGTGACAGCCGTGCGGGTGTGTGTGTGTGACTGCGGTGACAGCCGCACGGGTGTGTGTGTGTGACTGCGGTGACGGCCGTACGGGTGTGTGTGTGTGTGCGGTGACGGCGTACGGGTGTGTGTGTGACGTAAGGGTGTGTATGTGTGTGGGTGTGACTGCGGTGTGCGGCTTCACGGGAAGGCAGCCGAGACAGGTGTGTGTCGCGGGCTGCTGTTTCGCCCCGCCCTTTTTTAACCTCTCCCCGGGTTAATGAAAGACGCGACAGAAAGGAGGCGGTTTAGAAAATAAAGTTTGTTGGGATCTCGAACACTTAGGGCAAAGCTAAACTAGGACAAACTGTGGACACACAGCAGGTGGCGTAGGAGTCGTGTTTGGTTCCCGACATTCACGTAACAGCTCATTCTCGGCGGCCCGCCGCCCGCCGGCCGGGGAGGTGGTGGGGAGGGTCCCGGGGCGGGGGCGCTCGGGAGGCAGGCCCGGGAGCCGAGATGGCTGCCGAGGGGCGGCAGGGGCTGGGCCGAGTTGGGCCCCGCGGCAGGAGATGCGCGGGGGGGAGCGGGGCGGCGGCCTTGGTGTCAGCGCGAGGCGGCGGGTCGGCGTGTGACATGCACGGAGCTACAGAGGCGCGGCGAGTCGGGCGGGGCGGCGCCTCACACCGTTCTGTCCGCCCCCGGGGGCTTCCTGGCCACCTGGCCCGAGTTCCACCTGGTCCACGGCCAGCGTCTCCACCTCGGCCGGCGGCTGCTGGCGCGCGCCGCGTGCGATGCGGTGGGCCACGCCCACGTGCGCCTTTGTGGGCCTTGTCGCGGCGGGGCTGTGCGGCTCGGGGCGCCGCGGTCCGAGGCGATGGGGGGGATGACCAGCGGCCGTTCCTTGATGAGGTGCACCTCGGCCGCCTCGCGCGCCAGCAGGAAGGGCGCCGGGTCCGGCATGGCCTCCACCGCCTCCGCAGCAGCAGCTTGCGGCCCTCGGCCCCGAACCGGTACACCTCCTCGAACTCGGGGTGCAGCGGCGCCGACAGGCTCTTCTTCATGCGGCGGCGGGGTCTCGGGCAGCTTGTCTTTGGGGGCGCCGGCTTGTAGCTGGCCAGCGCGGGCTGCGGGCCGGGCTGGCGCCTCGGCGCCCAGCAGCTGCTTCTTGGCGGCGTGCAGCGCGCGCCGTGAGGTAGGCCACGGTGCCGGCACGCTGCTCCAGCTCGCTCGTCAGCACGCCCAGCCTGTGGCTCTTCACCTTCAGCTCCTCCAGGTACTTCTTCTCGCGCTCCTTGACCGTGTTCTCCAGCACGGCGATCATGGCGTTCCTCTGCTCCAGCGCGGCCACCAGCTCCTCCTTCTCCTGCTCCTTGGCCCGCAGCTGTGCCTCCAGCTCCTCACAGCGCAGCCTGAGCTCGCTGCTCGGGACGACCCCGCTCCTGCCGCAAGCCGGTGGGTCAGGGGCGCCGAGGCCCAGGGGGGGGCTCCACAGGGCCCTCGCATGCACCCCTCCCGCACGCTCGGGCCGGCCCCTGTCCTGCCTTCCTGTACTTGGCCGGGCCCCACACGGGAGGGAAGCCAGCTCCTGGGCTGGGGAGTCTCCTGGGTGGAGGACACTCCAGCATCCCCAAGGCCTAGCTTCTGCCGTCCCCACTGCGACCGACAGCCGGTGGGCAGAGCTCCATGGGCTCGACCTGCCCCTCGGGATCCTGCCTGTATCGGAGGGGCAGCTGCCCTCTGTCCATAAGCCGAGTGGGGCAGCGACTCGCCTCTCCTGTCTACCTGCTCCCACAAGCCCCTGTGTGAGCTCCTTTGGTGACCCTGGCCTGCCCCAGCCGCTGTGTGTGCAGCTGAGTGCCTGGGATGTCTGGGTGACGGCCCCAGGCAGGTGCAGTACCTTCCTGAGGGCTGCTGCTGGCCAGAGAGAAGAACCAGATTCGAGACCTCCTGACCGTGAACCGCCATATCCTGTGCCGGCTGCAGCGCGCCCAGACAACCCCACTGACCCGGCCCCTCCCTGGCCCCTCAGCCCACACCCCAGACTCTGGGCCCTCTAGGGCCCCGCAGCGGCTTGTGGGAGTGGTCGGTGCTTCTGGGGGCCATCCCAGAGCTCGCCTTTGATTGTGCAAGAGCACGTGGTGGCAGCACAGTGAAAACCCAGAAAAGCATCTGGACACTGTGGTCTCTGCACGCCCTGTAAGCCCCCGGGCGCTCTACTTACCTGCCTGATCCGAACCTTTGAGGGTCAGCTCATAGGTCAGGTCTACAAGGAAACACGGTTTCTGGATTAGGGCCTGTTCCAAACCTCACCCCCGCTGGCACCGGCCCAGCGCGGGCAGACGGGCGTGCGCGGTGGGGGGCAGGAACCAGGCCCGCGGAGCCCAGGGCTGGGGGCGCCTGGCCCTCGACCGCCGGCAGCAGCGCACAGTGGCGCTTCATGAGCTCTATGGTCAGGGTCCCTAAATGCTGTAAGTGGGGCGGAGCGATAGCCCAGCCGGGTAGGGCGTTTGCCTTGCACGCGGCTGGCCTGTGCCAGCCTGGGTTCGATCCCCGGCATCCCATATGGTCCCCTCGAGCACCGCCAGGAGTAATTCCTGAGTGCAGAGCCAGGAGAAACCCCCGAGCATTGCTGGGTGTAACCCAAAAAAAGCAAAAAAAAAATAAATAAATAAATAAATAAATAGATAAATAGTAAATAAATAAATAAATAAATGAATAAATGCTGTAAGTCCCAGCAGACGAGCAAGAGCTCTGGGGCCTGCTGCGTGGGCAAAGGTCCGAGCTGCAGTTTTCAGCAGCCCCAAGGAGGACGGGGAAGCCAGAGCTGACCCCGCTGTTTATCCAAGTGAGCCCGCCAGGCCCCGCCCGCCCAGGCCATGCCCACCTACTGTGGCCCGCCCAAGCCTCGCCCAACACACGCACCCTCCACTCAGGCCACGCCCACCACACAGAACAGCCCCACCTAGGCCCCACCTAGCACACACCCAGCACAGTCCCAGGCCACGCCCACCCCTGCACCCGCCAATCAGGCCATGCCTACCACACTGAACTGCCCAAGCCCCGCCCAGCGCACTGTGCCCTCCACTCAGGCCACGCCCACCACACAGAACAGCCCCACCGGGCCACACCCAGCACTGTCCCAGGCCACGCCCACCAAACCCACCCCAACCGCCACTCTGGCCACGCCCAATACGCTGCACCTGCCCCCAGGCCAGCCCAACGTGCTGCGCCTGCCCCCCCAGGCCGCGCCAGCACCCGCGGCCCACCTGTGCAGTGCTGCTGCAGCCGGCGGATCTCGGCGTGCAGCCCCTTGAGGGTGCCGGTGCTCCCGCTGCAGGAACAGGAGGTTCTTCTGCGCCTGTGCAGCTGGTTCTCCAGGTTCGTGGCTGCCATGCTGACATCCGCGGACCTGCGGGCGCACACACTGGTCAGGGCCTGGCAAGGGGGGCAGGGGCATGCTGGAGAAGGGCCGGCCTGCCAGTGGACCCGGCCTCGGAGGGGACTCAGATCTGCCGCTCCACAGGCCCACCAGGGTCACTCGAGGCCCCTGTGGGGTTGGGGGCACCGCAAGGACCCTGTCCTCAGGCAGCACCTGGAGCAGGTGTGGCAGCAGAGGGGGCGGTGCTGAGGAGCCCCCCAGTCCCCCGTCCCTCCCGAGAGCGCCCCATCGGGCCACGGGGCGACCCCAGGCCGGCCTGCTCCCAGCTCAGCCAGCAGGCGGCCGCAGTGCTGCCCGTCCACTCTGCTTTTACTGTAACCTGACACGTGTGGAGAAGTCAATGGTCTTTCTGGAAAAGCTACCGGAGAAATTCAAGACGGCTTGCACAGCACTTAACAATGCCAAGGACAAAAAACACGGGCTCTTTGCTTGCCTCATTCCTGTAAGCCGGAGCCATTCTCATTGGCCACATCAGAGACCCCTAGGGGCAGAGGCACTTCCCTGGGCTCCGGGGGCCACAGATGACAGGAATCTCGGGGAGGTCTGCCCGTACCCCTGAGGGGCATTCACGCCTGCACAAAGGCCATCACGGGCCCAGCCACTGAGCTCCAGGGACCAGGTGAAGCTGGAACTGGGAGGGGAGGGGGCCGAGGGTTCCTCCCTGCAGGACAGGGGCCACTCTGCCAGCCGCCGTGTGCAGGGCACGGGCCACTCTGCCAGCCGCCGTGTGCAGGGCACGGCCACTCTGCCAGCCGCCGTGTGCAGGGCACGGGCCACTCTGCCAGCCGCCGTGTGAGGGCACGGGCCACTCTGCCAGCCCGTGTGCAGGGCATGGCCACTCTGCCAGCCGCCGTGTGCAGGGCACGGGCCACTCTGCCAGCCGCCGTGTGCAGGGCATGGGCCACTCTGCCAGCTGCCGCGCGAACTCCTCGTCAGCCAGAGCCTCGTCTCTGCCGTCCACCTTTCCCCTGGCCAGCCCAGCCCACTCCTCCCCAAAGCCCCTGGGCCCCAGAGAGGACACGCACTCCCTGGGCCGTGACCAGCTGCCGGCTCACGGAGCAGGAGCATGGGCGCTGGCCCTACAGCAGTGGCCCAGCTGCCGTCCGTCTCTTTGTCCCATATTCTGGGAGGACTTCAGGGACGGAAGCCTCTGGCCAGCAGCTCTGCTTCTGTGTTTTGGGCTGGGGGTCCAGTGTGACCCAGCCTCCCCACTCCAGTCCCCGTGGGCTTGCGCTGGACCCATGATGCACGTTTAGATAAGGCTCGGGTAAGCCAGCACTGGCCAAGGGCTCTGGCTGCACTGCCCCTGCCAGCACTCCGCCACGGGAGCTGCAGGAAGGGAATGGACAGGGGGCAGGAGACCCCATCATCCGGTGCTGTCCAGCCGCGGTCTCCCCGAGTCTCTGAAGGGACGGCATGAGGCAGCTGGCGCCTCACCCCCCCGCGGGCACAGTGTTCCGCTGCTGCCCCCGTGACTCACCAGAAGGCACAGACAGCTGGGCCCGGAGGGGAACGGAGCCAGCCCAGTGCCTGGTTCCGCCTTCAGAACCCCCCAGGGCCAGCATGAGGCGCCAGGGGCTGCACCTGGCAAGGCTGCAGACCTGAGGGTGCCCGGATGGCACGAGGGCCGCCAGGGCTACCCGAGACGCCAGCACAAGGCGTGCCGGGCTGCAGAGAGGGTGGGGTCACTCGGCTCAGTGGGCTCTGGCGGTGTTTTCCTCCAGGAGCCGGGCCCCACCCAGACAGGCAGAGCCCCGGCCCCACTGGATCATTGCACTCGCCGTGGGCTGTGTCCTGCCACCCCTGCACACCCCAATGGTAGTGGGCGACCGTGTTCAGGAAGCCCAGTAATGCTGCTCCATCAGTAACTGGCACATCAGAGGCCCCCTACTGTCCCCCTGCGTGGCCAGAATGCAACCCCCACCCAAGGGGCCTGGTTCTGGCTCGCACGGAGCCCAGGGCAACAGGGCGATCCCTCAGAGACCCCCACAGCCACAGGCGGTGCGTTGGGGGGCGGCGCGACAGTGCCTTGGGCGCTATTTAGAGACGAGGCATGAATAAATGATAAGCCACTCACATCTGGGGCGCCACTGGGGAGGCGCGCTGCCCAGCCTCTCGGAGGCCCCGCCCCACCGAGCAGGGGTCTGCGGGGCGGTTCCTGGGCCTTGCTGTGCTGGAGCGGCGGTGGGGGAAGGAAACAGGGCTCAGGGCAGAGGGTGGAGAGTGTGGGGTGGCCCTCTACAGGGCTAGCGGACTAGAGGACCCGGCCTGCAGCCGATGAGGGGTGCTGGTCTAGGAGGCTCCCGGCGAGGAACCTGGCGGGCAGTTGTGCGAGGGCACGCTGACCACCGCACGGTGTAACGCAGACCAGGGCAGTTGTGCGAGGGCACGCTGACCACCGCGACGGTCTAACGCAGACCAGGGCAGCTGTGCGAAGGCACGCAACCACGCACGGTCTAACGCCAGACCAGGGCAGTTGTGCAAAGGCACGCTGACCACCGCACGGTCTAACGCAGACCAGGGCAGTTGTGCGAGGCACGCTGACCACCGCACGGTCTAACGCAGTCCAGGGGCAGTTGTGCGAGGGCACGCTGACCACCGCACGGTCTAACGCAGACCAGGGCAGTTGTGCGAGGGCACGCTGACCACCGCACGGTCTAACGCAGTCCAGGGCAGTTGTGCGAGGGCACGCTGACCACCGCACGGTCTAACGCAGTCCAGGGCAGTTGTGCGAGGGCACGCTGACCACCGCACGGTCTAACGCAGACCAGGGCAGTTGTGCCAGGCGACGATGACCCCTCACTCGGCCACCTCGCCGCACCTCCTCAAACTGAAGCCAGACTCGTTCTCTCCCTGGTCTAGGAAGGGCATCAGAAGTCTTAGAAAGGCCCAACCGACAGTCCTTCAGTGTTGATGGTCACCGTGGCGCAGGCACTTCATTAGGCCACTCCCCAGCCTCGAGTCCCTAGTGAAACCCTGGCTTTCACTGGGCATTTACCTCCCGGTGGACACGGCACGGGCACACTGGCGTCCTTTACCTAGGCGGCTGGCTCCTGTAGGCGTTCCGGGCGACAGCCTCAGCATGGCCCTCCACGGCGGCCACCCAGGGTGTGGACAGTTCACAGGGACGCCTGGGCCTCGCAGGGCCTCCTTCCGGCAGGCGTCCTGCGGCGCTCAATAAACGAGGCCCAGCGCCGATGACACCTCGGCCGACTCCCGCTCTCTGTGATGTCAGCGCTTGGAACTGCGGAAGCCTCATTCCAGTTGTCACGGGAGCTGCCAGGGGGTGCGGTGAGGACAGGCCTGGCCCCCCGGCTCCCCAGCATTCAGGAGGGCTGCCACTCCCCCACAGCCCCTCAGCCTCCACTGACCCATGCAGGCAGGTGAGTGGCAGGAACATGAGGCTGGCCGGGGCCTGAGGCCACCAAACGCCGAACTGCGAACAGCATTAGTGGAAGAGGCTGCAGCTGACGTGCCCTCGGTCGCCCCAGTGGAAACTTGAGGCGTGTCCCGGGGAGCACCCAGAGGTGCAGTGCCGGCTCAGGCAGACCCAGGCCTGGGTCTTTGCTGTTTCCTTCAGGTTGGGCCTGCTCCCAGAGGGGCTGATTTAATCCCGGTGCATGCAACACTGTGGGACCCTTTCAGGCCACACCCAGCCTCAGCAGGGCTCAGGGGCTCCTTCTGGCTCTGCCCCCAGGAATTAGTGCTGGGGGTCCAGATGGGATGCCGGGATCAGACCCAAGTTGGCCGCGTGCAAGGCAACCCCGCTGTGCTAGCGCTTGGCATGTCCCGCAAAGGCATGTCTGCGTCACGCAAAAAGGACCCAGTGTACAGTCACCACGGCGCCTGCTCAAGTCCGGGAGCCAGCCTGCTGCCTGCCCTGGCGGAGAGTGCTCAGGCCTGCCGGCTGCTGCGCCTGCTCTTTCCTCCCCAAGGGGAGACGCGGTGCATAGAAGGAGCCAGGCTGTGCCCTGGGGGAGCCCTGGCCCATGTGCGCCCACGCCACCCATCAGGATGCCGGCAGAACCGAACCAGCGGTGCCCAGCTGTGGTAGCCCACGCACTGGCTCGAGTGACTCTCTGGACCTCGCCGTCCTTCAGAGGGAAGCAGGGCAGGATGCCAGGAACAGCCTCGATGCTCCCGACGTCCCATGAGCTGGAAACGCAGCTCGTGTGTCAAGAGCCAGTTTCCATCTTTTATCTTTCTGCTTGGAAGTAACCAGATGTCAGCAAGCTGTGGGGCCAGGGGTGGGGGCTTCTGTGGTGGGCCTCGGAGGCCACTGAGGTCTCCCTGCACACGGGGACGGAACAGTCCGCTGCTCACTGTGCCAGTCACCTGCCACCGTCGCAGTCACTGGCTTGGCCGCGTTTATGACAACCTAAACCAGGTCACTTCTCCACCCTTCTGGGCAGCACTGGGAGGAAAAGTCCAGGGAACAAGGGCCGCTCTGTCTTCGGGCCCCTGGAATGAGGACGGACCTGCCTCTAGTCATCGGAGCTGGCCCTTTAAGAAAGGGATCTTTTGGGTTGAAATCAGCCATTCCCAAGCCCAGTTAGGTAACTGAGTATCAGCGAGTCTGTGTGTGAGACGGCAGAGGACAGCAGCTCCTTCCTGCAGCCTCTGGGGAAGGCCCGACCCGTCCAGCCCCGGCAGGGCATCAGGCAGGGGGCTGTAAGCTGTGTGACCAGTGTGAGAACCAGCGTGTGACTCATCGGTGCCAGCGCCCTCCACAAAGACTGGCCGCACACCGTGCGTAGCCAGGCCCAGTTCAGCCGCCCCCACAGACCCCCGAATTCAAGCTGGCAACACTCTGTGGGCTCTCGATGAGGGCGGCCCAGCGTGACCCCTATTCAGGAACTTCCCAATGGGAAAGTGAGCGCCTGTGTGGAGGAGACCGGACTGGATTCACGGTGACACAAATCAAACCAAGATTAGACCTGCCATTCCGGAGCGGAGTCAGAGGACAGCGGGAGGGCGTTCGCCTCGTGTGCGGCCGAGCCAGCGCTGGCTCCCGGCATCCCCATATGGTCCCCTGAGGACTACCAGGATGACCCCCTGTAGACTGCTGGTGTAGCCCCCAAGCTAAACAAACAAATAAGCCCTCCTTTCCGTGGTTTCTAAAAAGCCGAGGCCTCACGACTCTTTCCATTTCTCCTTTAACGTCACAATTGTTCTAACAGGCATCTGCTGCCTCTGCTAAATCACATCGAGGGGGCTGAGAAGAGTGGCCTCTGGCCTCTGCCCTCGGGTCACTGTGGCCCAAACCGAATGACCATGTTTCTGTGGGGTGCAACTCTCGGTCACTCAAGCGCAAGAAAACCACGGGGAGAGCGATCCCAGGGCTGGGGGAAGGCTGGGGCACAAGGCGCCGCTCACCGTGAGCCGCCAAGGACAGTGCCCGCTGTGAGGTGCCCGCTCCAGTCTGCTGCTGGGCACTGATGTCCAGTGAGTGAGCAGAGGGGCTGGGCACCACAGGGGACTTCCCGGATATCACGCTGTGCCTGAGAGATGGGCGGGCTTTGAGGAAGAGGAATGCACCGGTGAAGCCGGTGGGGCGACCTGGAGGGGCTCAAGCAACAGGTCAGCGGGGTCTGCCCGCACGTGGCCCACCGGGCTCTATCCCATATGGTTCCCTGAGCACTGCCCGGAGTGCTCCCCCAAAGCACAGAGCCAAGACCATTGCCAGAACTACCCCCAATGTGATTCAACATATCAGACGTCCGTAACAAACTGGCAGCTGGTGGGGGTACACCCCGCAGTGCTCAGGGTCTGCGCCCCCGTGCCCACGGCAAGCTCCTTAGCTCCGAACCACACTGATAGCCCAAAGAAGGCGCACCATGGAGATCCGCTGTGGGCTTCCCTCGGGCCTCCCGAGCCAGCATCAGCCAGAATCGCTCACCGCAGCCTGCACGCCAGCATCCGCTTACTCAGCGTTTGTTCCCAACCCCGATGCAGAGCCGAGCTCCACCCTGCACTCTGGGGGGGCCGCGGACACCCCGAGTACACCACACTTGACCTCTGCTCTCAGGAAGCTCACGTCTCCTCTTGCTGGCTCCAACCTGGGCCCTGAGCTCGCCTGGCCCGACACAGCCCTGCACGAAGCCACTCTGAGCCAGGTCCAGGCTCCAGGTCAGAAACACAAGGGGAACGTTCTGGATGGCGCATGTTCCCACTCCCACCCATCCCGCTGGGCAGGAGCACAGGGCCCAGGGGCTCTTTCTCCTGCCCCCGCCCAGCCCTGGGCATGTGGGAAGGGGAAGTGAGCCCGGGGCCTCCCTCAGGCCAGCAGGGCTCTGCCGCGGAGCCCCAGAAGCGCTGTCAGCTGCCGTGGGCTTCTCCGGGACGGCCCAAAGGACTGAGAAGATGGCTCCTGACACGAAGCTGTCCTGACGCCCCCGCTCCCCACCACACTCCTGCCTACGGCACCCCAAAACAGTATTGACTATAGGTTTGCCCATCAAGGTGTGGGACTTAACTGGATCTGTTCGCACATACCCCAGCCACTGGCAGTCACACCAGCAGGGCACCATGTGCGACAGCTGGAGACAGAGACAGGGCCTGCCCGATGCCCGGGCTGCAGGAGCCCAAGTGCCTACACTCGGTCGCAGCCAGATGGAAGCCGTCGGTGACTGCGGCAGCACCACGCCCACACCGCCATGGAGCCGTAGCAGCCCGGGGTTGCCACGGAGCTCTGCATTTCACAGCTCGACGTGCTCACTTCTAGGTGAGGAACGCCAGCACGGTCACTGAGCTGGGAATCGCGGCTGACAGGGCCCTGCAGTGCTGAAGATCGGGCCTGGGGCGAGGAGGGCACTGCTCTGCGCAGCTGACCTGCGTTTGATCCCCGGAATCCTGAGCCAGTAACAACCCCTGAACATCACCAGTGTAACCCCAGAAACTAAAGGGTCTCAACGCGCCCGGCACACACACTCTCGCCTGTGCGGGAGGCAGGTGGGGGAGGCGGCACAGCAGGGAGGGGTCTGGCCTCACAGCCCACCGGGTTCCATGCCCTGCGCACCGCCCTGGAGCACCTGAGCCCTGAGCATCGCCAGGTGCGCCACAAACAGACAAAAGCAGCAGGTTGGGGTGACGGCGCAGGGAGGGGCTGACCTGGGCATCGCACACAGGAGGCTCTAGTCAAGCGGCCCCGACAGCACCGGGAGTGACCCCTAAGCAGAACCAGGCGACCGCCACACCAGCCCTGCTAGGCGCGCCACAGCCAAACGAAAAACCAACCAAAGACTGAAACAAGTTGGGGGAGGAAACACGAGGAGCACACGGGAAGGGGCTGGACGCCAGAGCCTCGGCCGCCCCGCGCACCGCCAGGGGTCACCAGCACCCCGAGCAGAGAGCCTCGGCTGTCCCGCACCTGTGGGGTAACCGGAGCCCGGGACCGACAGCGCCTCACAGCCTCTCTGCAGCAATCACCGGACACGCATCTGAGGGGCCTGTTTCATGGAGACCAGCCCGAGCCTCCGCTGCCTCCTAACTGGGAAGGGACCTGGGGCCAGCTGGGCGCTGCATGCCGCCTGCCCATGGTGGTGGGCACTGCAGGGGATTCTTTCCCACAGCCCTCTTGTCATGCTCTTTTTTTTTTTCTTTTTTGGGTTACACCCAGCAATGCTCAGGGGTTTCTCCTGGCTCTGCACTCAGGAATTACTCCTGGCGGTGCTCGGGAGACCATATGGGATGCTGGGGATCGAACCCGGGCTGGCACAGGCCGGCCGCGTGCAAGGCAAGCGCCCCACCCTCTGGGCTATCGCCTCCGCCCCTTATCATGCTCTTTTGAAGTAGTGATGATGATTCACTTCTTTCTCTAAGAACGAAAAAGTTAAGATTTTCTTAATTTTTTTGTTGGCAAGAACTTGAGTGTCGTTGTTGCTTCTGTTTGGGCCTGAGCACTGTGCCCAGAACATGACACTCTGTACCCCTTCACGAGTGAGACACAAATGCCTGATGTGTCTCTCGTTCAAAGTTTGAGGCTGTCTTCGATTCTCACACCCTAATTCACTTGGTGGATAAAAGGCACAAAAGCCTGAGACAAATCTAAGAATCGAGAGGCAGTTTTAGAGATGACTTAGGGGCTGGAGAACAGAACAGCCAAGCCAGGGTCCATCCCGGCATCCCACATGGTCCCTGAGCCCCACCAAAAGGGATTTCTAAGTGCAGAGTCAGGAGTAACCCCTGAGCACCGCTGGATGTGGCCCGAACCTCCCCCTCCCCACAAAAGAATGACTTGAAAAATAAAGAACTTGGAGCCCTGAACTCAGAAGAGATGACAAGAGGCTTCTGAGAGCAGGGCGAGAGCTGGTGTGACTCAGCGGGCCCACTCGACCCTGTGCAGGAAGCACTGAGGATGCCCCGGGTCCACAGGAAACCTGGGCTGCCCGGCCTAAGCCACCTATCCCCTGGCTCCGCGGCCGGGAGGTCGTCACCTCACTGCTGCTGCATGGAAGCTGATTCCTGCTCGACAAAGTCCCATTCCCCAAATTGGTTTAGTGCGGATGGGACACTCCCGCCTCCCCAAACGCAAAACTCCAGGCCACCTCGTCCCACCAATCCACTTTAATTCGATTTATAGGTTTTTCCAGCTGCCAACATACTCAAAGCCAATGCACACATTCTGGGGAACGGTCCGCTGGAACCTACTGTCGTGGCTACGACTGGACCTCTTGCAGTGAAATGTGAGCCCTGTAGTTATGAGACAAACAGAAGCTAAAAGGCAGAGCCAGCACAAGAAACAGCCATTCACTGGTATCTTTAAAAAAATGTCGGCCAAAAAAGGAAAATCCAGTTACCTTCACAACCTACGGGTCTGGAAAGAACCGTTATCTTTACGCCCTCGAGGAGTTTAACAGATGCCTCTGCTTGCTTTAGAAAAGGGCAGTTTTCTTCTCCATGAGTGTTTATTGTAGAAAAGAAAAGCCAAAGGAACACGAAGCAGTCATAACTAAAGCGTCTGAAAACAAAACACTGCCCTGCGAAACCGGCAGGATCTGAGCTCACGCAGGCTGGCTGCTAGCAGCGAACAGCCCGAGGCTCAGGTGGGCGTGAGGGACATCCGGGGGCAGCAAGAGGGAAGAAAGAACCACAATGACCTCCAGTCCAGTTGCTTGGGACCTCGAGGTCACCCATCAGCGTGTGTCTGCACCCGCGACATGACGCTGGGTTCTGCTGCACAGGGAAGGGTGGCCCTCGCCCGGGGGCTCTAACACAAGCCACTTGGCTTCTGCGCCAAGAGATGCTGGCCTGTGCTCCTGCAAGGACGGCTCCCTCTTCTGGACTCAGGAATGACAGGTAAAATAAAATACGGACCCACAGTATTTGAGGCCGCACATCATGCACCTGCTCAGACTGCGGAGGTAGGGCGTGGCGGGGGCTGGCCACAGCAGCCAGAAGTGCACAATCTGCCTCAGGCCTTCCTCGCTCCTTGGTCAGGGGCAGGGCGGGCTCAAGCCGCTGCCCGCTAACGGGCCCTGACTTCAGCGGCCACGGTGAGCCTTTGACATGAGCAGGAGACTCACTGCATTAGCAGCTACTTAGGGCTGACCTTGTTCTAGATGGGGGCGAAGGTCCGTTCCCTTCCCTGCCAGCACTCGGAGAAAATGACACACGCCCCCGAACTATTATAGCGACATTGGTACTGCTATAAACGCACTGTCCAGTAGGTCGTAGGATGTTGTGAATTCCTCCCGAGGAAACATCCAGAACCCAGGACGTATTAGAGGCGGCAGAAAGAGTTTTAACAGTTAACAAGGCCCCCTAATTTCCAAGAAACCTGTTTGATGTATTTACAGCACTCCCATAAAATTTTGCCATGCATAAGTAATTGTTGAGGGCTTTAGATTTTATTTGCACCTCAAGAAATTTACTAATTGTGGATGATGCAGAGTAATAAACTACCGCATGACTGTTCAGCAGCGTTTCCGCCGGGGCGCGCAGAAACACCCACGGGACAGCAGCTGCCCAGGACCGCTGTTGAGCCAACTGGCGTCCACGCACCCAACACATCCTCGGGGGTGAAAATCCCTTTCCATGGGAGCGTCTTTTCCCTTCCTCAATCCCATGGCAAAGAGAAAAACTCTTATGATGCAAAACAAAGGGCAACACTCAACTTTACAACTGAAGCTTTGGAAACAAATTCCAGATTCCTCATTCGCCGCAACGCACTGGCCCGCACGCCGGAGCTGGCGCGGTTGCAGCCTGGGTTGCCGGGCGGGGTCCCCTCGCTCCCGGGGTCCCCTCGCCGTCCAGGGCCAGCTCCAGGGCGCGGCTGGACGCAGACACTGCGGGTCAGGCGCCCGAGTCCCACCCAGACACCCAAGTTGGCGGCGCTCTCGGTAGGCTGCGGATCCAAGCACCAGTTGTCTGGGGCTGGGGCGGGCGCGCACCGGAGTGGGGGGTCGGCGGGGAGGTCGGTGGGGCTTGCGCGGGGGTCGCGAGACAATGCTCCGAGCAGGGCGGGCGGCTCCCTCGCGTCCCCGGGGACTGCACGGCCGCGCCTGCCAGGGCGAGGGGCAGCGCCCGCCGCGTCCATCGCGGACAGCACAGGCCGGGCGCCGCGGGACACCTGCAATGCGGCGACCCCACCCCGGGGTCCCGGCCAGGGCGCCCCGCGGCCCGCGGCGTGGGGGTCCCGCTCTCCCCGCACGTCGGGCTCGGACACGAATCGCGGCCGCGACAGGTGCGTCCCGGCCGGCGGCCCTGAGCGCGCCCCGTCCCCTCCCCGCGCGGCCCGGCCAGGTGAGCCGCCGCCGCGACCCCGGCCCAGCCCTCACCTGCGGGCGCGGGGCTTCAGGCGGCTGCCCGGGTCGGCGCGCGGCTGGCGGGCGGCGGGCGGCGGCGGCCCATGGGCGGGGCAGCCTCGGGTCCGGCCCTGCCCGGCCGCCGCGGAGGGGAGGTCAGTGGGCGCCGCCCGCCCGCGCATCCCGCCGCGCCCCCGCCCGAGCGCCCGCCGCGGTGCACGCCGGGAGCGGCCGGCCGCGCTGAGGGGGCGGCGGCCGGGCGGGCCGGGTCTCCGCGGGGCGGCGGCGGCTGGTACTCACTTGGCGGCGCGGCGGCGCCCTCCCCGGCGCTGGCGGAGCCGTGCGGGGCGCCGGGCGGGTCAGGGCGGCGGTGCGGGGACGCAGGCGCGCGGCTCAGGTGCGCCCGCACTGCGGTTGCCCGGGTAACGCGGCGGGCGGGGGAGGAGGCGCGCGCGCGGGGCCGGGCGCGCGCGGGCTGGCCGGCCGGGCGCGCGGCGCGCATGCGTGGGCCCCGCGTCCCAGGGCGGCCGGCCGGGGCGTGCGCACGCGCGCTGGCCCAGGGGCGTCCGGGCGTCGGAGCGCGCGCGCGGCTCGAGCGCACCTGTGAGGCGGCCCCGAGGAGCGGCCGGCGGAGCCCGCGGCCTGGGCGCTCCCGGCCGGCGCCTGGAGTGAGTTCGCGGGGGTCGCGCCGCCGCCCAGCGTGGGGCGTCCCGGGGCGTCCGGCGGGGCGGGCGGGACGGGGCGCAGGGCCCAGGCGCTGAGGGGGCCGAGGGGGCCGGGGGCGCTGAGGGGCCGAGGCGGGAGGGGAACGAGCCGCCGCTCGGGACGGTCCCGGGAGGGTCGGGGCGCTGCCCGCCGGCCGGGCCCCGCGAGGCCCAGGGTGGCCGCCTGGCCCGCGGCGGGGGCTGAGGGCGGCGGCCCCGCGGGAGCCGGACTCCGGCCCGCTCCATTGTTGTGGGACCGGGAGGGGGCGCCGGCGGCCGCGCCTTCAGCCGCTCCAGGCCGACCCCGAGCGGCGCTCCAGGCCGCAGCCGGGGCAGGAGCGACCCCCGGCCCCCCGCGCGCGACGCCGCCCCGGACGCCTCCATTGTCCGGCCGCGACCCGGGCCGGGGCCTCCGCAGGTAAACGGGCTCCGGCCGTGTCCACGCCGGCCCCGCTGGACACGTCCGATGGGTCCCCGCGGAGAGCGCGGCCGCGGGGGCTCAGGTGCGACCCCGGAACCGCCTTGGAGGTCCCCAAAGTTCGCGCGTGGGAACGGAGCCCCCGCGACCCGCCAGTGCGTGGCCCTCGGGGTCTGCAGCCCCGAGCCCGGGTGAGCCGGTGGCCCCGCGGGACCTGGGGATGGGCTGCTGGCCGCCCGACCCTGCTGCAGTCCGGCCAAGACCCCCGCCCGAGTGTTCCCGCTGTCCCCGCGAGGCCAGCCGAGCGTGGGTGCGCGGACCTGGCCGTGGCCCGGCTGGGCCTCGTGATCTTTATTCTGTGTATTTATTTGTTTCGGGATTGCAGCATGGTTCGTGCGTCTGTTGGGGCCAGATGCTCGCTCGTGTGACACATCTCGAGGCTTCGCCAGTTGTAGTTTTGTTAGGATGATTTTTGCCAAGTTCTGGTGATCCGTTGGGCTTCTTGAAGGAGTGTTCCGTAAAAGCCCGTTTCCCCAGTGCTTCCACATGCCTGGTTTAAGTCGGGTAAAGTGTCAGCAGAGCTGGCATTATGTAAAACCACTGTCTCAGTAGCCGAAACAATTGTCTGCTGTGTGTATCTGTTTGTGAATGTGTGCCTATTTCCCCAGTGTCGGTAGTGGACTCAGCTTAGTCCTTCGCCCTTCGGTAAAGTGGCTGTGAAGTACCGAGCCATGAGCTGTTGCCATTTTAATATATGAGACAGTTAGGACTTTTGTAGCTCTTTCTCTTCATTCAGGTCTGATGAATGTTTATCGTGTGGCCAAATAAGCCTTGTCTCTGGTCTTTGTGAGTTTGTAAGCTGCTTTTGGTGTCCACTTGTTTTGGGGGCTACACCCAGTGGTGCTCAGAGCCTCCTCCTGGCTCTGTGCTCGGGAATCACTCCTGGCAGTGCTCAAGGTGGGCCATATGGGACCCGGGGACCAAACCCAGCAGGCCAGGTGCGAGGCCGGTGCCTTACCTGTGCCCCTGTCTCTGGTCTTTTGAGTTTATAACCGGTGGCAGGATCAGAGACTAAACATTACCGCACAGCTATGCGTGTAATCACCCGATGAGGGTTTCTGCAACCAGAGTTAAGCCTTGGCCAGCGTAAAAAGGGGAACAGATTTCAGATTGGGGAAAGACTTTTGCAAAAATAAGATTCGAGCTGAAAAAAAAAAGATTTGAGCTGAGTGAGTAGGTGTTAGTGTAGAGTATAGTGGGGGGGTAATTTTCCGCCCTGGGGAGGCTTGTGGGAAGGCCCTGAAGCGGGAGAGGCAAGTCCCGAACTGAACGCGGGTCTGGGAATAGATTGGAGTGGGTGGGGGAAGCGTGGCCAGGCAGGGGGCCAGATCATGTCTGGTCTTGCAGGGCAGGTTAAGGATGTTTTACTTCATCTCGCCTGAAATGGGAAACCATTACAAGGGTTAGGTTTTAAACGGGGGTGACATAAGATTTGCGTTTTAACAGCGCTCTCCAGCTGCTCCATGCAGAGATGGGGTGTTGTGGGGAGGTGGGGAGCCTAGGTAAGCCATTTTACAGTTCCCCATGCAGCGAGCCGCTTTCCTTAGCGGGCACTGGATGGGGCTACCAAATAAACAGGGTAAGTTTTCAGATTATGAGACTGACGCGCTGCCTACTGCGCTAAGAAGGCACAGAACAGGGTAAGTTTTAAAAAGATGCTTCTTACGAAGCAAAAAAAAAAGTTGCTTTTTTTTGTTCACAACATCATTGTAGGAAAACACCAGAAAATGTAAAGAATCGGGATATTATATAACGCGGTTTTTACAGATTAATTTTCAAGATGAATAAAGGAAGTAAGAGTGACCAGAGGATCTAACATGAGAAGGGCAGTGCATGCCGTGGACAGCGAGAGTGAGAAGAGCAAAAAGCTGTTGCGCCCAGGCCCTTGACACACTGGGGGCGCTATGCACGTGGACAGCTGGGGGCTGTCTCAATACCGAGCAGAACTTAGCAGAAAGGAAAACGCCGGAGAAACAAGACCCAGCCCAGCCCACGTCTCCCATCACAAAACAGCAGAACAAATAAACTGTAAACCGCAGCCTGATGGCTCAGGCCTGGAGTTTCGTGCTTTGCATGCAGGAGCCCAGGTTTGATCCCCAACATTCCCAACCGCAGATGTTCCCTGTTGAGATGAGGCGTCTACATGGAGACCATGAAGTCCCCAGAGAGTTACAGGACATTGGGAGTTTGGCTGTATAAATGAGTGTGAGGATTAAACACTATGGAAATGTGTATTTGGGGTGAACTGGGTCAGGCCCTGACAGATGTAACATTTTGTAGAGTCACATTTGTTTGCAAACAGGCATACTGACGTCACTGGAACCCGCTTAGCACCTGAAATACAAATGATGGGGGACGTGATAAATGATAAATATTTAGTGTCCCAAGTCCGAGGAACTTAGGAGAGGAATAGGCACGTCTGGGGAAGGAGCCGGCCTAGCTGGGAGGGCTGAGCGCTCTCTCCATGTGCACATATCTGGACTAGAACCTTAAGTGAGGAAATACCCACCGGGCAGGTGTTGTATGGGAAAGAAACTCATTCCCAGCACTCCTGCGGCACCAAGATCTATCCTGAGGGGTAAAATTTTTGGGATACTTAGAAACATTAAAGAAAGTTTAAGAAGAAAGGGAAAATGACCCAGCACCTAAAGCGGAAAGGAAGCAGCATCTTGTGACAAGCGCTAATAAAAAGCTAATGCCTTCCACATGTAAGAGCTGCCGGGTTGGTAGGAGAGAAACGCGACCGTGAGCTGAATGAGAATGTGGGTAGACCCGCTGGCTAGAAGAGAACTTGGTCAGTTTTGAGGAGGATGTTGTCATCTCACTGCTAAGTTTTTTTTTTTTTTTTGCTTTTTGGGCCACCCGGCGGTGCTCAGGGGGTTACTCCTGGCTCTGCACTCAGGAATTACTCCTGGCGGTGCTCGGGGGACCATATGGGATGCCGGGGATCGAACCCGGGCCGGCACAGGCCGTGCCACATGCAAGGCAAGCCCTACCGCTGGGCTATCGCCCGCCCCGTCACTGCTAAGTTCTTACAAAAAATAAGTTTTCAAAAGCAGCACAATGAGGAGACATTTCAGAATAAGGCATAAATATACAAAAGTATTTGTGAAGAAGGGTAAATACCTTCAGCCAAAGAATCCAAAAAGCCCACCTCAATGCATGGTAAGCATGTTTCTAAGGGGCGGATCATTCCCATTATAAAGCTTGAAGTACCCTGCAAGGTACTTCAGGTACTACAGTTAAAATTAGAATGCTAATTTTAATATAATTTCCATTGAGACCTGTTTTTATGCACATGGTAAACTATTTCTAAAGTGAGTCTAAGAAGGACCGGAGTGATAACACAGCGGGGTGGGTGTTTGCCTTGTAAGCGGCTGACCCGGGTTTGATGCCTGGCATCCCATATTGTCCCCTGAGCATTGCCGGTGTGTCCAAAAAAGCAAAAAATAGTCAGGGGAAGATGGCGGTCTCCACAGGAGTCAAGGTTCCTCGTAATTTTTGCTTGTTGGAAGAACTTGAAGAAGGACAGAAAGGAGTAGGTGATGGTACAGTTAGCTGGGGCCTTGAAGACGATGAAGATATGACACTTACGAGGTGGACAGGCATGATTATTGGGCCACCAAGGACAAATTATGAAAACAGAATATATAGCCTAAAAAGTAGAATGTGGACCTAAGTACCCAGAAGCTCCTCCGTCAGTTAGATTTGTAACCAAAATTAATATGAATGGAATAAATAATTCCAGTGGAATGGTGGATGCACGGAGCATACCAGTGTTAGCAAAATGGCAAAATTCATATAGCATTAAAGTTGTACTTCAAGAGCTAAGACATCTCATGATGTCCAAAGAAAATATGAAGCTTCCACAGCCACCAGAAGGACAAACATACAACAATTAATTTTAATGGATCTCAAACTTGTCTTAAATCAACAACCTTCTACTCGTGTTATGTCTTGATTAAGTATCACAATGCAAAATACCCACACATTAAGTAAAAGAATTCCAGCTGGCAAACATGACCTGGACCTTTATAAGAATGTATGTACACCCATTCTGTTTTCAGTTTGACAGGAGGAAAGATGCAACACAGTTTTTTCCTCTTGTTAGGGCACTGGCACTGTCATTTAGGCATACATCTGGAGTACTCCAAGTAGACTCCAGGACTGCAAGGTGAAAGCTGGTGAGAAAGGTCAGATGCTGTGGTGGCACGTATGTTTCTGAAAAGCCAGTCTCGCCAGAAGGAAAACCAGAAATGGCATGCTGTATCCATCTTAGTGAAAGCTACCGTTCAAATTGTCTAAAGTAGCAGGTAAAATGAATATTGTCACAAATTGTGTTAAGTTTTAAATTAAAGCAGTGTGGGTGCTGATTAGTTGTAGTATCAAAAGTAAGTTCAGGATTGTTTTGATACCTGTATTTATAATTTAAAACAATGTCATGGGAGGTCAGTGAATTTCTGTTAAAAGCCGTTCCTGTGTGTTAAATGTAACAGACATGGTAAATATTTGTTTACAGTCTTTGACAAACCATGCATATAGGTTTAAGTGAAATCAACAAAAAGGAAATAGGTGTATGGCTGTGTGATTTTGAGATTAAAGTTAGTCTTGAAATGTAAATAAAATGTGGAACATGTCCTCAGGAAAAAAAAAAGCAAAAAAATAAAATGAGTCTAAGAGTTAGCTCATGGGCTGGACCACGTGCTTTGATTCTTGGGCCCTGGGCTCAGTCTCTGGCCCTACATCGCCCCCGCCCCAGCAGTGCTGGCTCTGGCCCCCAAATCCAAAATAATTAAAATTCCTCCAGAGGAGAGCCAGAGTGATAGTGCAGCAGGTGAGGCATTTGCCTGGCACGCAGCCGACCCGGCTTTGACCTCTGGCATCCCATATGGTTCCCTGAGCACCACCAGGAGTAACCGCTGAGCATCGCTGGGTGTGGCTCCCCCAAAAAATAAATTCCTCCAGAGGAGTAACTGGTAGAATGACTGAGATTTTTCAAATGGAAAAATCGGTGATGCATAAATTATTTTAAAGAAGGATTTGGGTTGTGAAACCTGGAGCCTGATTCCACCCTAGTGATCTTTCCCGGAAGAGCTACAGGACTTCATGCCCACGACTGGTGATGCGGGAGTTTCGCCCTGTGCCTGATCTCTAGGGGTACCTGGAAGGTCACGATTCAAACTTCAGAGGAAGTAACAGATGGTCAGGAAAAGCAGCTACACATGAGGTTACTTGGGCGTGTTACTGAGTTTACAGATTTGCTCTTCCCTGTTGTCGAAACCTGCTGTAGGACCAGAGAGGTAGGCCGGGAGCCAACCTCAGCTGAATCCCCCCACCACAGAGGTTTCCTTGCACGCTGCCAGTACTGACCTCTGCACATCCCCAAAAAACACAGGGCCCCCCAGTGGTGCATTAATGGGGGCAGCAGAACAGATAGCTTAGGATTTTCTGTGAAGTTGGTATACAGGAAGGAGTTTTCTATTAAGTTGTTGGGGTGACCTAGTGGCCGTGCGGTAGTCTGTTAAGGGCTGAGTGCACTTGGAAAGAGGGATCCGCTGTCCCCATATTCAAAATGAATTTAATTCGGATTAAATAAATAAAGCAGAAGGAAAATGGTATCAGTTACCTTTGATCTTTCTGACAAATGACAAAGATACGTGGTGGGATTGGAGATGGGACAGCAGATAGGACATAGGGTTGCCGGGGTGATCAGGAGCACAGAGCCAGGAGTAGGCTGGGCGCTGCTGGGTGTAGCCAATCTCCCCCACCTGACAGTGCAGCTGATGGAAAAGCAACGTGTATAAACAGGAAAAGGATGAACAGAATTGGCATAAGTAAGAAATGACAGGGCCTTGGGGCTGGAGCGATAGCCCAGCGGGTAGGGTGTTTGCCTTGCACGTGGCCGGCCCATGCCGGCCCGGGCCCGGGTTCGATCCCGACATCCCATATGGTCCCCGGGCACCACCAGGAGTGATTCCTGAGTGCAGAGCCAGGAGAAACCCCTGAGCATTGCCGGGTGTGATCCAAAAAATGAAAAAAGAAAAAAGAAATGACAGGGCCGAGCCATAGCCCAGCGGGTAGGGCGTTTGCCTTGCACGAGGCCGACCTGTGCTGGCCCGGGTTCGATCCTCGGCATCCCATATGGTCCCCAAGCACCGCCAGGAGTAATTCCTGAGTGCAGAGCCAGGAGGAAACCCCTGAGCGTCGCCGGGTGTGACCCAAAAATCAAAAAAAAAAAAAAAAAAAAGAAAGAAAGAAATGACAGTTATGAATAATTCACAGAGGTAGTGCAAGTGTCAGAGCAATGAAGAGGAGCTCAAACCCACTGTGATTAGAATGAACTTCGTTTCACGGAGCTATTAGGGAGTAAAGACGGGGCCGGGAGCGATAGCCCAGCGGGTAGGGCGTTGCCTTGCACACAGCCGGCCTGTGCCGGCCTGGGTTCGATCCCGGCATCCCATATGGTCCCCCTGAGCACCGCCAGGAGTAGCCCCTGAGCATTGCCGGGTATGACCCAAAAAAGCAAAAAAAAAAAAAAAAAAAAAAAGATGCTTGTGTGTATTGAAGTAGCCTGAATTGGTCTGTAATATATTATTGAGCTAATGTATTCTGCTTGTCAGATACTCTGGTTGTGTGTGTGTGTGTGTGTGTGTGTGTGTGTGTGTGTGTGTGTGTGTGTGTGTGTACACATTCTAAATTAGAATCTAAAAAGAATCTGTAAGAACTGCTCATGACCGGTGGGGAAGACCAGGGGTGAGACTGGCTTGTTTCAAGAGCTTTTGCTCTTCATGGTTGTTTTCTGCAATGAGCATTTGCTCTTTGTTGTGTGTGTGTTTCGGGCCACCCTGAAGTGCCCAGAGCTTATTCCTGGCTCTGCACTTGGGTCACTGCTGGGCCATCTAAAGTGCCAGGGTCAAGCTGGAGTCAGCTGCTTGCAAGGAAAGTGCCTTAACTATCTTTTTAGCCTTACTTTTTGTTAAGGGGTTACAGTTCCTCTCAGCTTAATAAAGGCATCAATATTTTTTCTCCTAGGAAAATATGGTAGAAATGTTGCATTGATGTTATCATGCTAAGAGCCTAAAAACTTTCATAGTTCCTGATGTAGTATTTGTCTAGCAAACTTGACTTTTTTTTTTTTTGTGTGTGAGGCTTGGGAGTCTCTCTCAGACGCGGGAGAGCTCTGGCACTGCGCTGCCGCTGCCCTGCAGGGTTGTTTCCTGTCGCGCAGCTCCGATACGTCCACTGGCCATGCTCTTGCAACTTTTTTGCATGTTTTAACCAGAAGAAAGGGGGTAGAATGCTTTGGCAGTGATAAGCGGAATGAGATAAGAGTCAGGGCTGCACATCTAATTGAAACTCATGAATGTAAACCCCAGCAACTCTCCAGAAAAACCTGTGATGGAAAAATGTCTGGAAGAAATTGGTGGAGAATATTAAAAATTGTGGGTCTTTAGGCCTGGGCATGCGGCTCCATTGTGGAGCATGCGCCATGCACGTGTGAGGCCCTAGTTGGACCCCTGCATCGAATAATCTGTTGCGGACTTTTGAGTGATAAGAAGTTTAGTGACCTTAAAGTGACGTGGTTTTTTTTTTCCCAAATTTTATTACATCACATTTAGACATACAATTGCAAGATGCTCATGTAGAGTTTTGGTTCTACAGTGTTCCAACACCCGTCCTTCCACCCGAACCCATCTCCCATCACCAATGTCCCCACCCTCCCTCCCCCTCCCACACCTCAACTACTTGGTGGGTTCTGTGTGTCTTTTCTCTCCCTCTCTGTCTCTCCCTCCCGTAACTTTCCTACACATCGTAGAATGCAGTGCATTAAAGGACATAACTGTTTCCACTAGTTTGATGGACCGCATGGCCGCGACTTAGGGGCCTCGTGATCAGCATCTGGACAGCGAAGGTGGCGGCTAGTGTGGTGGGTGAGTCTCATCTGGCTGCTTCCGGGACCCCCAGAGGTGATGGACTAAAGTGACTTTTTGAGTGGGCCAGAGCAATAGCACAGCGGGGAGGGCATTTGCCTTGCATGCAGCCAACCAGATTCGATCCCCGTCACCCTGTATGGTTCCCGAGCACCACCAGGAGTAATTCCTGAGTGCAGAGCCAGGAGTAACTCCTGAGCATCGCCGGGTGTGACCCAAAAAGCAAAAAATAAAATAAAATAAAATAAAGTGATCTTCTGAGGGGCTGGAGCTGTAGCCCAGCTGGTCCTGCCTTGCCTTGCTTGTAGCCAGGCTGGGTCCATCCCAGACATCAGGGCAGCCTGAGCTCAGCTGGGTGTGGCTCAGATGCAAAGAAAAAAGTACTTTTATACTTACCTGGCAGGGAGAGACCATGATCATGAAGGTGGTTTTCCCAGGGTGAGGCTTATCCATTGCACTCCGGATGTGCTGACCCTGCGATTTCCCCAAATGTGGGAAACTCGACTGCATAATTTGTGGTTGTGGGGGGAAAAAAAAAGTACTTTATTATTTCCCAAGATTTTGCTTTATTCATTTATAACAGAACATTTAATGTTTAAAAGAAATGAGGATAGGGGGCCAGAGCAATAGCACAGCGGAGAGGGCATTTAACCCAGGTTAGATCCCGGCATCCCATGTGGTTCCCCAAGCAGGAGTAATTCCTGAATGCAGAGCCTGGAGGAATCCTGAGAATCACCAAGTGTAACTCCAAAAAGGAAAAAAAAGACATAAGGATAGGTTAGCACCATGACTAATTGGTGTATACACTTTCAGAAATAGGTTGGCCCTGTATCGTGTTAAAGCATTTATAAAATGTACTTTAAAACCGGGGCCGGAGCGATAGCCCAGCGGTTAGGGTGTTTGCCTTGAACGCGGCCGGCCCATGCCGGCCCAGGTTCGATCCCTGGCATCCCATATGGTCCCTCGAGCACCGCCAGGAGTAATTCCTGAGTGCAGAGCCAGGAGTAACCCCTGAGCATTGCCGGGTGTGACCCAAAAAGCAAAAAAAAAAAAATGTACTTTAAAACCATATCTAAGGCCGAGACAACAGTATGGCGGGGAAGGCGTTTCTCTTGCATGCAGCTGACCCAGGTTTGAGCCCTAGCACCCGTATGGTCCCCAAGCAGCAGTTTCTGAGTTTAAAGCCTGGAATGACCTCTGAGCACTACTGGGTTTGGCCAGGAAAATTTTGAGTGATATATTTGGGATGCTTTTGTTTAGTCCCAATACTTGGAGGAAAACTACTTCATAAAAGGTAGGGGAAGGTTCAGTTTCTCATTTTATATATGTAGAATAAATACATAAACTTAATAAATGCATGCGCCATGGAGCTTTTTAGTTTGACTTTTTAATAGTCATTTAGGCACGTTTCTAACATAGATGTGATTATAGTTGCATTTAACAAAGTTATTTTGGGGGGTTGGGTTACTCCTGGCTCTGCACTCAGGAATCACTCCCGGAGGTACTGGGGTGACTTATAGGGTGCTGGGAATCAAACGCAGGCCAGCCGCGTGCAGCAGACACCCTCTTAACTCTACTGTCCCCTTGATCACTGCCTAACCACTTGCTCTGGGACGGCACTGGGCACTTCGGCCGTGCAGGGCAGGGGGCCTGAGGAACACCACGGTGAGGTGCGGGTGTTGCCTGTCCAGCATTACTGTAGACCTGCGCTGAAGGGCAGCAGAGATGTGCGTGGACACTCACGGAAGGACACTGCATCAGAAGGTGGGGCGTGAGGCGAGGCCAGACGAGGGCAATTTGGACAAGTTAGGTGAGGCTGGGACTGGGGTTCCCCTCTGCACGTGGGCAGTGGAGAGCCAGGAAAGCGGAGCCAGGCCGAAGGTAGACAGGTTCTGGCATTGTTCGGGTTAAAAGCAGATGAACAAATTCAGCAACGATGTTGGAAGGTCAGAGGATGACCCACTCCCCATCGTAGATGTCGTGGGAGCACTTAGGGCTGAGGGAGAGGCCAGACAGGAGTCCCAGTGGGGACATGGTGAGTTGGCTGTCGGACATAGGGGGCAGAGATGGGGCATGGAGGGTCTTCTGCAAGGGTGTGCAGGGGAGCTTTAGTCTGCAGCCCGAGGAGAGCCTTTACCTGCATGCGCCCGTGCAGGGGCTCAGATCCGTTCGGAGGAAATTCAGATCTCTAAACTCTAATCGGGAGCATCTATCCAATTCAGGCTGGAGTCTGGCGTCTTTCGCCGCGTAAAGACCACATGTGGTTCTTCAGGGCGCCCGGGGCCCGAGACCACCTCTCGGGCAGGGCTGGGCATTCCTCGAGGAATGCTAAGCATTGGGCTGGAGGTGTAGGATGGCCTGCCTGCGCGGCCCCCCCGCACCGCATCCCCGACGCGGGTTCCTGAGCACTGCCAGGAGCTGCCCCAGGCTGAGAGCAGCACGAAGAATGCCGGAGTGCCCTGTGGTCTGATGCTCTGGCCGAGCTGGATCCTGCACTAGGCCGGGATAGAGCCCTCGTGGCAGTGCCCAGCCTGGCTTCTGCTCGGGCTGCGGCAGACTCCTAATACGTCGGTGCTTCCCGCAGTCCCAGAGGGCCAGAGAGGAGAGGGAGCTGCCGGGTGTCTGTCCACACCTCTTCTCCATTGGCCTAGGTGCGGGGGGCCAGCAGGGCTGCAGGCAGAGGTGCGGTCACTCCCGCCTCGCCTCAAGCTGTGGGAGCTGGGAGGGACGGAGCAGGAGCGAGGCCGCATGGCCAGGTACAAGGCCCGAAGAAACTCCACCTGGTGCGGCCTGACCGGGGCTTCCGAGCAGCTCCTCAGCGTCTGGGCCTTCCTCCGCTGGGCTGCTGCTGCCCCGGGTTGCTCGTGCGGCCCTCTCCGCTCTGCTGTCTTCCCAGCCGTCCGGGCGGGTGCGCCCGTTGTGGATGGTCGTGGGGCACGTCGCCCTTTAGGGTGCCTGCACTGTGGTGCAGGAGTATAGTTTGATGGTTTCTAATGTGATGGGGAACAAATTTGAGACATTTCAGCTCTTTTACAGTTGAAAACCATCTCTGAGACACCGATTGCTGGTGCTGATTCACAGGTATAAAAAGGTTGGAAACACTGGTTTAATTATACCACCATGAGATACACAATTACAAAGATGTTAGTGATTGGGTCTCAGTCGTACAGCGTTCCAGCACCCGTCCCTCCACCAGTGCCCCATTCCCACCACCAACGTCCCGCATTCCCTCCCAAACACCCCCAGCCTGCCTCTATAGCAAGTATTTTTTTTATTTCTCTCTCTCTCTCTCTCTCTCTCTCTCTCTCTCTCTCTCTCTCTCTCTCCCCTTAACACATTGTGGCTTGCCTTACAGACATTTAGAGTTTATCATGTAAGTCTCTGTGTATATTCAATGCTGATTTCTAGACTGGCGTTATCATTTCCCACACTGGTATATATTATATCCCATTAATGAATGAAAGTGTTAGAGTTTAAACTGATATTGTAGGGGGAGCAATAGCCCAGCGGGTGGGCGTTTGCGTCGGCCAGCGTGTGCTGGCCGGGTTCGATCCCCGGCATCCCATATGGTCCCCGAGCACCGCCAGGAGTAATTCCTGAGTGCAGAGCCAGGAGTAACCCCTGAGCATTGTGGGTGTGACCCAAAAACAAAAAAATAATAATAAAAAATAATAAACTGATATTGTAGTTTAAGAGAAGGCTTGGGGCGGAGGCGATAGCCCAGCGAGTAGGGCGTTTGCCTTGCACACAGCCGGCCAGTACTGGCCCGGGTTCGATCCCCAGCATCCCATATGGTCCCCCGAGCACCGCCAGGAGTAATTCCTGAGTGCAGAGCCAGAAGAAACCCCTGAGCATTGCTGAGTGTGACCCAAAAAGGAAAAAAAAGAGAGAGAAGGCTCATGCAGGGATAACCCATGTCTTTGGTGCGTAGGTGTTTATATGGAAGTTGGAGAGAATTTTGAGTGAAATTTAGCTGTGGAGTAGGTCTGTGGGAACCATTCAAAGTTTGAACATGTGTGTTTGTGCGCGTGTGCCTGAGTGCTTTGCTGTGAATCCAACCCAGGTCCTCCACATGCAAACCAGCCCCAAAGTTGATTTTTTATTTAAAGCAGCATTTTTTTTTATGATTTTCTGACTTGATTCCACTTTGGAATGTGGCAGGTCTCTGCTGTAACAAATTTAGTAAAGTTATACGAAAGCTTATTTATTTTTTCAAGCCCTATAACTTCATGAAATCATCCTAGCTCTTGCCACAGCTTAGGTTCAGCACCTCCTGTGGCGGGCTCCCTGTAGCTGCAGTGGCTTCCCAGAGACTAATGTCAAGCCCTCAGGAAGGAGTCTGGGCCCTTCCCTTCTGCAGTCAACCCCATTATTCCTTCAGAATTGCTTCTACGTGTGCACTCAGGCACGTGTGGGACCAGGCTTCATGGGCTGTACGGATACTTTAGTGATTCAAAGGCCCTAGCAAACATGAGTCCGGGTTCTCAGTATTTCAGCGAGTGAATACTCCAGCCCTCGCTTACGATAGGCGTAGAGCTGTCAAATCAGGGAGCCAGTGGGCTGAAGGCTCATGAGCTGGGCAGCTAGGAAGTAATCCCCAGCACATTTCAGGTCCTCACGCTGCAGGCGCTGTCTGAAGGTTCCCAGCGGGTGTCGGAGCGCCCTCTGGAGGCAGCAGGCAGCTACAGGGCAGGTTCCTAGGATCGATCAACTGGACGGGAAGAATTCAGGCACGTAAGCTGGGAGCAGAGAGCCCCCGGCAGAGTCCACGGTGAGGTCGTAGTGGTCCGGAGAATGGGTCTGTCAGCGGCCTGGGTGGAGACTCGGGCGGGGAGAGGGACAGGAGTGAAGGAACTCTGAAGGTCATTTGTAACCAAGAGCAGCGATTCAGTTAGACCCTCTGAGGGATGGGCCAGGAAGCCACAGGAAGGGAGCGCTGCTCCCGTCAGGCCTGCGTTCTCCCTGCTGCCCCCGCTGCCCGCCCTCGGGTTCCCTTTCCTGCTGCTCCATCGTCTGTGACGAAGCAGTTCCTCAGAACTCTGGTTTGCTCCCCACGTGGCCTGTCCAGGTCCGGGCAGCGGCCTCCAGCCTCATCTCCCAAGGCCCGTCGGCCCATTGTCAGGAGGGCCAGCATTCTGAGCGCGAGCGGTCGGGTTTGGCTTGGTCGGTGCTGTTGGAGGTGACTGAGGCTCTGAGTGAGGGTCCACGGGGGTGTGGTGGGCTTTAGAAGGGGCAGGCTGCACTCACACTGGCCAGGGTGAGGCACATCCCCTGTGGAATCGGTGGGCAGCAGGCACTTGGCCTGGCCCCGGGGATCGGGCCGCATCTCCCCATGTCCCCTGCCTGTAACAGTCTGTCCGCGGCCTTCGGTTCCTGTAAGAAACTCGGAGCCCTGCATGCATTGGCTCAACACATGCATTCTCAGCTCGCCGCTTCCTCCCTCCACTCCTCGGGTCTGTTCAGGGTACAATGCTGCCCCTCGGGTCAGTCGTGTTGCTGAAAGCGGTGCGGCTGCTCCGGTCGCTGTTGAAGCTGGAGCATTAGAATTTCATATCACGCCCAGATTTCCTTTTTTCCCCCAAATTCTGCAGAGTCATACGGTAACTTAGCATTGCGCTCACGTCACAGAACTGAAAGCTCGATGTTCCATTGGGTGTGGACACGCAGCAGTCTGATTCCCGGATCCTCCGGTGCCATCATGCTTGCGAGGAGCGGAGACCCCTGCCCGGACTCCTCTAGCTCCGAATAGAAGGGAGGGAGGAGGTGAGGGCCGTACCGTCCCAGTCCCAGCCCCTGGAGCAGGTTCAGGTACTTCTGCTGTATTAGCCTTCTGACAGCTTGACTACCCTGTGGGCGTCTTCCTGACAGCCACTCACTGCCCTGGGGGTTGAACTTGGGGCTGCCTCCAGGGTGTGGGCAGCACAGCTGCCTTTGTGCTCTTGGGGAGACCTGTGGTCAGCAGGGCTGTCCTCTCCCTACCCAGTCTGCTGTCCACTGACATGTCCCCACCAGAGCCTGCTCTGGGACTTAGGGCTGGTCTCCATTTTCTTTCCCATAGCAAACCTTTTTTTTTTCTTTTTTTTCCTTTTTTTTCCCATTTTTTTTTTGGGGGTGGGTCAACCCGGCGATGCTCAGGGGTTACTCCTGGCTCTGCAGTCAGGAGTTACCCTAGCAGTGCTCAGGGGACCATATGGGATTCTGGGGAATCGAACCTTGGTCGGCTGCATGCAAGGCAAACGCCCCTCCCCGCTGTACTATGGCTCCAGCCCTGCAAACCTTTTCTAAAAACCGTTTGTTGGTTCCTTAGTTTCTGGCTCTTTTTCCCTTAATCCTGGATGACAGCCTTCCGCATAACTTCCTGGAGCGCGTCTTAAAGCGCTGGTGAGATCAGGGTCTCACACCAGCCTCTGGGCGGACGCCACCGCAGAGTCTCGCTTTCAAGGTGGTTTTCTCCCCCTCTTCAGCCCCTCCCAAGAGGGGCACTAGCATCTTGGGTAGGAGAGCTGTTGTTTTCTCGTAACTTGGTCCTTTCTGAAATTAGCTCCAGGCTTACTCCTGGTCCTGTGCTCTGGGATCACTCCTGGAGGTGCCTGGGGGGTGGGCCATGTGGAATGCCGGGAATGGGCCATGTGGAATGCCGGGGGAATGGGCCTGGGAGTCAAGGCAAGGGCCTTAGTCCCTCTCCCTCTCCAGCCCGGTGATGGCTCTTGATGCCTACATACGTTATGCATTTACTACACGCTGGTCTCCACGTGGGGCCACCCTGGAAGACCCTCAGCTGCGCCACATGTGGCGTTTCTGTGCACTTGTCCAAGAGCTGGGAAGTGGAGACGCGGATGGGCGCCCCTGGGCCCCGCACGAGGGCTCTGGGAGGAAGCTCTGGGCAGACCGGAGGTGCAGGCGACGGGAGGGGAGAAAGCAGAGCTCGGCTTTGAACAGAGGAGCCCTAATTACAGGGAGGTAGACCCGCGCCCCGGGAAGCCTCTTCCTTGTGAAACGCCGTTCTTGGCAAACGCCTGAGTGTGTCATGCCCTAATTAAAATTGGGCAAACAGACAAACACATATTCTACGGGTCTCAGCTCTGCTGTGGGCACTGTGATAGGTACTTTCACATTTATTATCTTCTTTAATGATCACAGCCAAGTGGTGAGGGCATTATTCCCGTCTCTTCAGATCAGTCTGCCTTCAGCCGCGGTCACAGGGCAGGCGGCGGAGCCAGGCCCCACCCACTGTCATTGCTGCGGATGGAGTGTCACCCTCTCGCCTCAATGACATGGGCAGAAACTGGGCGTGCTCCCCACCGCCCAGTCAGGTTTTTTAGTCATTGTGGTGGTTTTTGGTTAAGGGAAACTCAGAAATGGCTGCTTCTGCCTTTCCTGTTTTTTCTCTTTTTTTTTTTTTCTTTTTTGGGTCACACTGGTGACGCTCAAGGGTTACTCCTGGCTCTGCACTCAGGAATTACTCCTGGCGGTGCTCGGGGGACCATATGGGATGCCGGGGATCGAACCTGGGTTGGCCGCATGCAAGGCAAACGCCCACTGCTGTCGCTCCGGCCCCTGTTTTCTCTTTGGAGTCATTGGGCTGAGTCCATGAAGCGCCATTTTCCCAGGACAGCGGAGAGCAGTGCTCTGTGGTTCCGTGTCGGGGCACAGGGCAGGGAGGCGAGGGCGTGTGGGGAGGAAGCGAGAGAGGGCGTGGTAAGTCCCTGTTTGCCCCTTCGGGGTCAGGAGTTGTGCTGGACCAGAGCTTGGCCAGCCTACTGGCAGGAGGGGTCAGCAGGGCCATTGGAGCCATTGACCCACGGTCACCATCAGAGAATCTGGTAGCCAGGGCGAGCCCATTGCAGAAGGCGGATGGACTGGCTGACAACATAGGCGCTGTGGGGGTGCCTGGGGGAGATGCACCCCTGAACCGCCAGACTCTTGGTACCCAGAGTAGGCTCAGGAGCGGTGCCCATGAGGGCAGGCACTTCCGCCTGCCAGGTTGTGCTGAACGGAGCTGAGCGGTACCCAAGGCCAGCCCAGTTCCCAGCAGGGCCTGCGCTCCGCCATGCAGGGGCCCTGAGAGCAGCCCAGCCTGTGTCCTGGAGGAGCTCGGCCGTGAGGGCCAAGGGCGCTGTCGGCAACACAGCCTGCGGTTTCCTGGTACTGTCGTAGCCCTGCCGTGAGGGCCTGGCAGAGGGCCCGCAGGGTGCTGGAGAGAGAGAGTGCGGGGGGCTTGGGCCCCGGCTTCGAGGGCCCGCCCCACGGAGGGGCTGCGCGTTGACTGTCACACCAGGGCGCCCAGGTGGGAGGCCGAGGCCGCATTGAGCAGGATCAGCCCTGGCTGTCTCGGGTAGGAAATGGGCAGCTAGACCTGCTCTCCGGCCGCCAGCATCTTGTCCTGGTGTGAGGGACGCAGCAGTGGTCAGGCACATGCCCGTGGCAGAGCGCTGACGAAGCAGAGGAGCCTCAGCCTCTGCCATCTGCCCCGCTTTGCGGACACGCAGGGGAGGAGGCTTTGTGCCGGCGGCCCTGGCCACAGCCAAGAGCCTCTTTCCCCTGTGTCTTGGCAGCATGTAGGCTGTGAGGACGTGGGGGGCTTTGCCAGCTACTTTCTGGCGTGCCGCAGCCTGTCGGGAAGGGCCGTGCGGAGCTGACGTCTGGAGCCTCCCCGTGACGTAATGATAAGGGAGGCAGGGGCCGTGCTCTGGGTCGCGCCCCACGAGCAGGGCCCCTTTACATACATCCGCATATCGGAGGGGACAGAGCAAGACCGATTCCGCGTGACGGGACTGACACCATGGTCCTGTTTAACAAAAGGGCACTGTCCTTCCCTTCCCCTCTGCAAGACAGTCTGGCCCTTGAGATGGCGGTGGGAACCGCCTCCCGCAGGTACTTCACATACTTCTGAAAGTTGGTTCACATGCTGGAAGCTTTGAAAACAGTGGGCTTAAGGGGGCCGGAGCGACAGCACAGCGGGAGGGCATTTGCCTTGCATGCAGCTGACCCGAGTTTGATTCCCGGCATCCCATATGGTCCCTCAAGCACTGCCAGGAGTGATTCCTGAGTGCAGAATCAGGGAGTAACCCCTGAGCGTTGCCGAGTGACCCAAAAAGAAAAAAAAGGGTTTAAGATGGAATCTCAACCACTTTTTGAACTCTGGACCCTTTTACTAAGAGATGGTTGAGGAACCAGGAGCTTCCTGTCCACGGGCCCTGCACAGGAAGTGATGTCACAGCAGAGGAGTGAATTCAGAAATATTTATCAACTGTATTAAAATGCCAAACACATTTCACGTCAACAGAAATGACACTCATGAAAAACAGAGGCTTTGTAAGACAAAACAGTAGCAGGAGTAGCAATATTTACATTTTGGCAAATTCTTTAAGTGTATGAGCTTAAATAAAAGACATCTGCTTCTGCATCTAGTCCCTGCAATATGTTGTTGGCTGAAGTGGATGAGGAGATGCAGGCGCAGGCCGTTGGTTTCCACGCCTTCCCAGTGCTGCGCACCCATCTGGGACACGGGACAAGTCAGACCACCCGGGAGCCTCCAGTGGCTTGCGGGGCTGCCCCGCTCCCGCTGTGCTCTGGCTCTGTCGTTCCGGAGACAGGAGGTGCAGAGTGCCCGGAGCTGCCCGAGCCATGGGCACCTCGGCGGGGCGGCAGGGGTGCGTCACGGCACCTGGAGGTACGGCCGGCTCCGTGTTCAGTGCTCCTGCGCCTGCTGTCTGCCAGGGGAGATGGGCGCAGTGTCTGGGTTGTGGTGAGTCCCTTGGCTGTTGTGTCGAGGATTGGGTCTGCCGGGCCTCTCAGGTGAGGCCACTGCCACGCCTGAGCCCACTTGCTCACAGGCTGCTGCTGGCTCTGCAGGAGGCCCCAGGACCACCGCGTCTGCTCGGCGGGCCGGCAGTTACTCGTAAGGGTTTGTTGCTGGGCAGGGCCAGCAGGGTCTGTGGCCTCAGTGTCAGTGCACTTGGTACCTACCTCCCCCGAAGGCACTTGACGCTGTTCCAGATGTTTCTGGTGGGGCAGCAGCCGTGAGGAGTGTGGGCAGAGCTGAGCACAGGCCCTCGGTACTCTGCCTGGCCCCGACGCGGGAGGCAGGGGTGAGGCAGAGCGCAGCGTGTTCTACGGAGCAATGTATTCAGGGGGCGCCTCTTCCTCTGTCCTCCAGCCAATGTGTGTTTTTTGGTTCACCAAAGGTGGTTACCCAGGATAACCCAGAGGCCATTTGCCAGGGCCTATTTATTCCATCAGCTCTTGACCTCCTGAGTGCACTCCATGCCGAGCGAGAGCTGCAGTTCACAGTACGGAGAGCACAGGCCGTGAGGGGAGGTGGGTGCCGTGATGGAGCCTCCCAGAAGGGGCTTCCCTGCTGCAGACCTGTTGGGAGCAGGGTCGCCTCTGGGCAGGTGTTGCTGGTGCCTGAGGTGTTGCTGGTCTGTGACCTCGGGTGTTTGCTGGCTGCCGTGGCCTCGGGGCAGCTGGACGTCAAGCTGGGCGTTGTCGCCTCTTCGTGGCTTCTGCGTTGTTCCCACATTAAGCATGAGATGGTCTTGGTCTCCCTCAGACGCGTGCCGAGATCTGCATGTACCAGCCGGCCCGGAGCTTCCCACTGCCCGGTCACATCCCTGGGGTGCTTGTTGAAACGATCTTTCTGGTCAAGTAGGTCGGGGTGGGGCCTGGGGGTCCCACTTAGCGGGCAGGATTCCAGAGCCAGTTTTCCTTGGCCGCATGGTCTTGGTCCATGAGGTGAGTGTCAGTCCTGGGAGGAGAGAGGGGGTGGGCAGAGAAGCCGAGAGGGCTCCGGCTCCGGCGGGCGAAGGAGGAGGAGCCGCAAGATTGAGCCCGCACCGGGCCCAGTGCTGTCCGAAGTCTCACCCCGCCCGCACGGCCCCTTGAGTAACTGGCTCTCCAGGGGCGCTGGGGCGAGAGAGGAAGGGCAGACCACGACCAGCCCGAGAGCCTTTCCCGAGCCCGGCCGTGCTGGTGAGCGCAGTCCCGGTGGGGGAAGGAGAAAGCAGGGCTTGTCCTCTTAAGGCAGCTCTGAGGAGCCCCGCACTGGCATCACCGTTACCCCAAGGACCTTGAGCCACGCGATTACGCCATGCCGCACGCCGCAGGAGCTTGAGGGGGGAGCGGCTGGTCCCCCGAGGGGCACTCTCCAGAGCAGGGCTCACTGGGGCCGGCGGGGCCTGCACCCTCGGCCCACCATGGCGATGGAGTCTTTTTTTTTGACAGGCTTACAACCATCTGTTGTGGGGTTGGAGTGTATGTCAGCGGGGTGGGCGTTTGCCATGCACACAGTCAACCGGTTTGATCTCTGGCGTCCCAGGTGGTCCCCTGAGCATCGCTGGGTATGGTCCAAAAAGCATTTAGAAAAAAGAATCTTCTGTTGAGGTCGGCCGATGTGGGAAGGAGGGGGGGGCCCGGGCGTGCCTGGAGCTCCCTCAGGGCGGCCCCCAGGCCTCGGTGCGCCTGAACCCCATCACTCTACTCTGCCCTCTGTCCTCACAGCCGGCTCCCCCACTTTATTGTGGGTTTAGGCCACGTGGTTGGCGGGTCGGGGACCCTCTGTGGTGCAGGGATTGGTCCCTGGATTGGATCCCGATGGGCTACACACGAGCAGGCGCTCCCCCACCGTGCAGCCGACAGCGCCCCTTCCCCACACGGCGTGCGCTCACTCCCAGAGCCTGGCTCAGAGCAGCTCGTGGAATTGGGCCTCGACCATCGGGTTCGGGAGCGCCACCTCCCCCCACGGAGAGAGCATCAGGGAGGGAACCATGGTGACGCAGACACGGGCTGAGCCTTCGGTCAGGCCCTGCTGGCCCTTCTGTGTAGATGGACGCAGAGCCCAGGACTCGAGTGCTGGGCCGATGCCAATCTCTGGGCATGAGGGAGAAGCGTGGGCAGGAGCCCGGGAGGTGCCTGGCGAGGGGAAACCAGCAGGGCAGGTTTGAGGGCTGGGCAGGGGGAGGTGGTGTCGGGCCTGAGGAGATGGGGACCACTCGTGTCCAGCCTCCAGCGCGTCAGTGACCGGTGCGGGCTGAGTACCGTGGCGGCCGAGTGGGGAGGGCAGAAGGGCAGGTGCGGAGAGGGGAGGCAGCAAGGGAGGCTGGCGGGCACACTCCGGGGCACCGAGGCCACAAGGGAGGCCGTGGGCCTCTCTCCTGAGCCTGCAGCGTCAGTGTGCAGGGCTGGACTCCACACAGCTGGGCGCAGGTGCTTGAACAGATGTTTAGACTCAGAAAAGACTCAAAACCCTAATTGGGGACCTGGCGCACCCCAGCGGTAGAAGTGGAGAGCAGCGGTCAGCGTGGTGCCAGCCAGGGGGTGACCCAGGGCAGGGCACCCTGAGGAGCGTGTGTGGGACGGGCTGTGGCTTCCAGAGGACAGCTCGGAGCCTGTGGCAGGGCCCTGCTGCCAGCTGGGACCAGGGAGAGTGGCCAGAGGGGGGGCCACTCAGGCACCCGGTGGATGGGAGGTGGGGGTGGCAGAGTGGGCGTGTGTGGGGGAGCGAGCTTGCCCGGGGAATAGGCCCTGGGATGCCGTTTCCTGATGACCTTGGCGGGGGGACGAGGAGGAGGCAGACCCAGGGGCCAGAGCCCACAGGAGCTTTGGGGTGACCAGCTCACTGAGTGCAGTTCGCGGAGTCCCAGGTGGAGAGGCGGTCACGTCGGGGCTGCAGGGAAGGAGGCCGCCGCCAGGGAAGGCCAGAGTGCGCGTGGTTCTGGGCAGGGGGTGGGCGCTGGTGGCAGCAGAATCTGATCGAGAAAAGGCAGTCAGGACACACGAGCCTGAGCAGGAAAGATGGCCGGTTTCCCAGCGAGTCGAGAGTGCTGAGGGGGGAAGAACGTTCTGGCAGATGCCAGTCTCAGGCCCGGGGCTTGTGTGTGTCTGGGGATGGTAGTGTGCGTGAGGGAGTGTGTGTGAGGGGGTGTGAGGGAGTGTGTGAGGAGTGTGTGAGGGTGAGGAGATGTGTGAGGGGGTGTGAGGGGTGTGCGTGAGGGGTGGGAGGAGTGTGAAGGTTGTGTAGGGGTGTGAGGAGTGTGAGGGAGTGTGTGGGGGTTGTGAGATGTGGGTGAGGGAGTGTGTTTGAAGGTGGGGTGTGAGGTCTGGGTGTGCTGGGACATGTGAGGGGGTGTGAGGATTTTTGGGTGTGTGAGGAAGTTGTGTGACCGGGTGTGAGGGCTGGGTGTGACGGAGGCACCTGGCAAGCCTGCTGCAGAGCCTCCTGAGTCTCAAGAAACCTTAGTGACGGCCTGGCTGTCTATTGTGGAACTAAGTGCAACCTCCTTAACCTTCTCTGTGCGCCTGTTCTGTTTGACTATCAGTATGGCAACCAAGGCGGCAGTGTAACAGCCTCGCCTCAGGTCTGTCCTTGGGCCTCAGACACCGACTCTCTGGGAGCTGGGGGCCTCTCACGTCGCCTCTTGTGCCGCCCCTTCCCCTGTCTGCTCTGCAGAGACGGCTGTGATTGCTGGGGCAGAGCAGCCGCGGTATGTGGGTCAGCTCTCAGGAACGGGCAGGCGGCACCGTCCTTGTACCCACACGCGTCTGCAGGAAATCAACACCTTGATTCCCAGGCAGATCCGGGAGGGAAGGACCTTGGTGCGGTGTCGCCCCTGCCCTGTGGGTGGGTGGGAGCACGGGCAAGCGGCCGCAGCGTCAGGGGTTTCTTCTCGCCCGCCGGCCCGGCAGGACAGCTGTTCCCCGGGGACAGAGATCTCGGTATCAGTCGCTGTCTGGGGTGTTCAGGAGTCACCGGAAGTGGTGGGAATTGGTGATGCCTCGGGCCGTGGACCGAGCCTCATCTCTCCGTGTTCTTTTCCTCAGACCGGCAAGTTCAAAGACAGCGTCTTTCTGGAAAATAAGAGAGCTTCTTCCTCAAGATTAAAGAAAAGGTCTGTGTTTCTGTTGTCCTTTTCCTTCATGTAGTGAGGAAACTTACAGCAGTTTTCTGGACGGGAATACGTGTCCACACATTTATGAGTGTGTCTGTTGCAGGAAACTGCAGTGGACCATGTGAACTCCGGGACACGGAGCCGTGCGCCTGCACCCCTGGGACCGGCGTCCTGGGACTCTTCCTGTCTGATGCGTGACCAGCCCCGCGGCCCCGACCCCGGCCCCGCCGCCCAGCAAGCAGCAGCTTGTCTTCCGCCACAGGGATTCGGGAAGCGAGAGGCGCAGCCCTGTTCTACAAGAGGAAGATTGTGGGGGCTGAAGTCGCCAGGGTCTGCACCCTGGAATGTGGACGTCTCAGGATCTAGCAGAAAGCTGTGTGTTGCTGAGTCTCAGCGTCCATGGGAGGCACAGTCACTCTCTGGTCAGCGGGAGTTCTGGGTGAGGGACACTATGCGCGAGGAAGCCTTCCCGAGAGAGACGGGCAGGGAAACACGGGGCTGACCCCAAGCCTGCCCAGCAGAGCTCGCTTGGGCTAGACGCCAACATGGCGCCCTGAGAGACTTTGCGGCCAGCAGCCCTGCCTGTCGCTAGGGTAGTTGTAAGGGATCTTCTCCTGTATCTCAGTACCAGATAGGAAAGATGATCTACAAATGCCCCCTGTGTCGGGAGTTTTTTTTCGGAGAGGGCGGACCTCTTCATGCACCAGAAGACCCACACCGCCGAGAAGCCGCACAAGTGCGACAAAGTGTGACAAGGGGCTTCTTTCACATATCAGAGCTCCACGTCCACTGGCGGGACCACACGGGCGAGAAGGTCTATAAATGTGAGGATTGCGGTAAGGATTTCAGTACCACAACAAAGCTTAATAGACACAAGAAAATCCACACCGTGGAAAAGCCCTATAAGTGTTACGAGTGTGGCAAAGCCTTCAACTGGAGCTCACATCTTCAAATTCACATGAGAGTTCACACGGGCGAGAAGCCCTACGTGTGCAGTGAGTGTGGAAGGGGCTTTAGCAATAGCTCCAACCTCTGCATGCATCAGAGAGTCCACACAGGAGAGAAGCCCTTTAAATGTGAAGAGTGTGGGAAGGCCTTCAGGCACACCTCCAGCCTCTGCATGCACCAGAGGGTGCACACCGGGGAGAAGCCCTATAAGTGTTACGAGTGCGGGAAGGCCTTCAGCCAGAGCTCCAGCCTGTGCATCCACCAGAGAGTGCACACCGGGGGAGAAGCCCTACCGGTGTTGCGGGTGCGGGAAGGCCTTCAGCCAGAGCTCCAGCCTGTGCATCCACCAGAGGGTGCACACCGGGGAGAAGCCTTTCAAGTGTGACGAGTGTGGGAAGGCGTTCAGCCAGAGCACCAGCCTGTGCATCCACCAGAGGGTGCACACAAAAGGAGAGGAACCACCTCAAAATATCAGTTATATAAAGCATCTTTGCTCAGAGTTAAAATCCGAAACCCATAAGTGCCACTAGGAGGGAAACCCTGTCGATACCTGCATTGACCCCAGAAATTTTTACAGCCAGCCCCAGCAGGACACTCTCTGAAGAAGCGTATGTGAGGGTTGATTTTTTCCCTTTCTCTTTCTTTTTTTTTTTAAATTCATGCCAAGTATGTTCCACCACTTGACTCTGAGCCTGGAATCCTCTGCCTGTCACGAGACCGGCTGTGAGGCCCAGGGCCGCCTGTGTTTCTCGGTGGTGGCAATATTACGGGAGACCTGATTGTTGCCCGGCCTGCAGACGCAGCCCCCGTGCTGTGTAGATGTTTTCCGGGTACTCTCAGGAGAGCCCCTGCCCTTCCTCTCGATGCAAGCATACTGGTCACTGGTTACTGCGCTCGGACACGGGCGCTCCCACTCCAGCCGTGCTCCCGTGCTTCTGACGGAACACTGGGTCCTGCCCCACCTAGGTCCCACAGGCTCGTTCTCTCGGAGCCGTTCGGTCTGTCCTCAAGTACCCGTAAACCTCCACCCTTCCTAGATGGCATTAATCTCATCTTAGATCGTAGTAACTCCTAGTCTCCGTTCACCTGGCCCACAAGCAACCATTGGCAGACATAGGTGCCCTTGAACTTTCCTTCAGCCTTTTTTAATTCCTTGGATCAGCTAATCACCGTCTCTCTGTGTGCCAGAATTAATTTTTATTGACTACATCCCCTATTTTTTAACTTGAAGGGTTTTTGTTTTGGAAATAGCTGAATGTAAATGGAGAGGAAACGTGAGCAGGCTCAGCCCGCGCCGCCGGCAGGGCCCTCCCGAGCTGGTGGTGGTGGCGGCCAGGGCCGGGGGCCGGTCACTGTCAGCCGCTGGGGTTGGGGACAGTGCGCTGAGGGAGGCCTCGCCTTGCCCTGGAGGACAGCCTGTCTCTTGCTGTGTGGTCGCCATGTCTGTGGTGGATCTGTCATCCTTTTCTTTCCTCATTCATTCAACCAAGACTCATTGACGCCTCCTCTGTGCTGGCACCGTGCCTGGTGCCGGAACACACGAGGACGGGCGGGCCAGGGCCCTGCTTCCGCGGGGGAGATGCAGTGTGAGCAAGGAAGCCGGTAGTGGCGTAGTTTGAGGTAGTGATTGAGTGCTATGAAGAAGATAAACTGGGGGGCAGTTAGGTAGCGGTCAAGGGGCGCCTCCGGAGGGCGCCGGGCCGGGCACGGCCGCTGCCAGGAGGGGAGGTGCAGGCCGCTGCCGAGTGTCCAGCCGCCACATGGCACCGACCTCCCTTTCTTTCTTCTTTTTCTTTTCCTTTCTTTCCTAGATCAATACTAAAAGCTCACGTGAAGGAACTCAAGGAATGTTTAGACCAAAAGTCCCTGATTACAGGACAAAAAGCAACTGACTTTGACTCTGTTTCGCCTCTCGTTCCCGTCTCCGTCGATCCCCACATGTAGCCCTTTGCTCAGGAAGTCTTTGGGGGCATCACGGATCTTTGGCGCTCCGAAAGGAGCGATCAGTCAGTTAGTGTCTGTCAGCGTCAAAAGTTGGGAAATGAACTGCCCAGAATAGCCGTCAAAGTACTGAGACTAAGCTTGATTTTTGCTTCATATGTGGATCGGTATCTTGTGTTTAACCGGAAGGGGTTTTTGTGTGATTGAACTCCCCTCCGGCACTTGAAGGGGATTTCAGAGGAGTGCACAGTTCCCAGGATGGCCATGCAGCAAGATGGGGCTGGGGCTCCTCCAGTCAGGGTCACTGAAGACCCTCTGCCCGGCCCCTCCCTGGTGGCCTTGTTCTGTGCAAAAACCCCTTCCAGGCCTGAATTCCTCAGCCCCGATGTACTGTAGTGTCTTAACACCCATGTGTAGCGTGGAGCGTTAGAGAGCGCCAAGACCGTAGTTGGTAGAGAGCCCATTGGAATATCATGGATAGAGTTTTAGTTTTAGGGAAAATGGGTTTGATTTCTAGATTTACTGCCGTTAGGTGTGTGGGCTCGGGCACATCGCTCCATCCGTGAGCCTGGTTTCCTCCCTCACAAGATGAGGCGACTCGTGTCCGAGGCTAGACTAGTCCTAGAGTTCTATATTTCTACATAGTGGGATTATTTTATCACTGTTCTGGGGATACGGCTAACACTTCTGAAGCTACTAATCTTGTGTCGAGCTTTAAAGTCCATGATTGTTATCTTTGGAAAATATTATTTGACCTACAGTATGTCCAAATCAATTTAATAAAATCACTTTATAACAGGGCTCCATGCTTGGCTTGTGACTAAGTCCAGTGTGTCTGTGCGCGTCAGGCACTGAGGGGCAGAGGACGAGTGGGGACACAGGACCTGGCCGGGGCCTGCGTCTCGCGTGTGCGGTCACCTGGGGCCTGCGTCTACCTGTGCGGTCACCCGGGGCCTGCGTCTACCTGTGCGGTCACCCGGGGCCTGCGTCTACCCTGTGCAGTCACCCGGGGCCTGCGTCTACCTGTGCGGTCACCCGGGGCCTGCGTCTACCTGTGCGGTCACCCGGGGCCTGTGCCTACCGGCAGTCACCGGGCCTGCGCACCAGGCGGTCACCGGGGCCTGCGTCTACCGGCGGTCACCCGGGGCCGGTCTACCTGTGCGGTCACCCGGGGCCTGTGTCTACCTGTGCAGTCACCTGGGGCCTGTGTCTCACGTGTGCGGTCACCCAGGGCTTCAAAACCACACGCACGCACTGTTGCAGGGGGTCAGGTGGGCTCTGCTCAGCCCCGCCTCTCCCCATTCCACCCACGCCACTCCCCCATTCCACTCAGTGGCTGAGTCCAGGCTGGTGGGGAGCAGAAGGAAGCCCGCCTCTCCCCCATTCCACCCTCCCTGCTCTGGGGGGACCATGCATGTATCAGCGTGAGACCACCAGGGGGCGCCAAGGAGCCGTGAATGATTTTCTCGCAGAAAACTGTTGGGGTCTTCTTTTTTTCTTTTTGCGTCACACCCTGCAATGCTCAGGGGTTACTCCTGGATCCGCACTCAGGAATTACTCCCGGTGGTGCTCAGGGGACCATATGGGATGCTGGGGATCAACCCAGGTTGGCCGCATGCAAGGCAAACGCTCTACCCACTGGGCTATCTCTCTGGTCCCGGAAGTCAAGGTGTTTTTTCTTTTTGCTTTTTTGGGTCACACTTGGCAATGCTCAGGGGTTTCTCCTGGCTCTGCACTCAGGACTCTGTCCTGGCGGTGCTCAGGGGACCATATGGGATGCCGGGATCGAACCCGGGCGGCATGGGACGGCCGCGTGCAAGGCAACGCCCTACCCGCTGGGCTATCGCTCCCACCCCACTCTCCCCCTCCTTTTCTACCTCTTCTTCCTCCCCTCCTCCTCCTCCCCCTTCTCCTCCTCCCCCCCCTCCTCATCTCTTTTCCACCATCATCACCGTCATCTGGTCCTTCTCTGCATTTAGAGACGACGTCCAGGGTCTGGGGCTCACAGGAAGCTCCTGGCTGACTTGTGCCTGACGCGGCACCCAGCACCCAGCACCTCCTGGTGAGGCCTGGCGCAGGCTGTCGCTCCCGAGCCTCCTTGACCCAGTGCCCTGTTCCGCGTCCTGGGGTGTTGCCTCGGCCTCTCCGCCCCCTTGCCTTGTCCAGAGCACCCCCGGTGCAGCAGAGCGGGCAGGCGTCCAGGGAGGCCGCGCTGGCCGCCGGGTAGACAGGCAGCTCTTGGCTCTGTGCCACGCCAACATCTCGCGCTGCTCAGCCTGGGCAGAAATCTGACAGAGGCTCCAGGTTTCCTGCCAAATGCTGTGAATTCCTCGCTTCTGTGTTCCCAGCGGAGGAAGGCTGGAAGCCCCCGAGTCCTGAGACACCCGCCCGGAGGGAGTCCTGGGCTCCCTGGAATGTTCTGGAATCCGCAAGCCTGACTTCACAGTGTGTTTGGCGGATAAAGTGAGGGAAGGGCTCCTGCTCACGGCGGGGTCCCCGCAGCATCACACAGGCAGCACCCCGGCCGCTGTGAGTTCTGGGGCGCAGGAAGAGAGACCTGCCGCAGTACTGCAGGCTTCTAGAATATTCCGAATAGCTAGCGTCTACAACACTAGCTCTGTGGGAGGGAGGCGGGACGGTCTGGCCTGTCCCGACTCTGCTTTTTGCCCTTCCCAGAGCCATCAGTCCACTGGGTTGAGTTTCCTCCAGTGCTTGTGGCTCGGGGTGACGGTGGTTTCCCGCCTGCGCCTTGCCGACCCCTGGCTGGTGCCTCCCCACCTTCGGCTCAGTCACCATCTCACCGAACTGACCTTGAGGGGAGGCCCCGGGCAGGAGACAGGAAGGTTCAGGGGGAGGCTGGTGAGGCATCTGCCACCTTCCGGCCTGGAGCAGCGCTGGGGCCGTCCTGCCCTGCTCTGCGCCCACAGGCTGACGGGCTCGGGCTGCACCCAGGCCTGGGAGTGGCAGGTCACATGTCCACCTGCAGTGCCCTCTGCGATGTCCGTCTGTCCCCGGCTGCAGCTTGCTCTGGGCTCCCCCATTAGATGTCTGTGGTTCTAGGAAGGGAGGCTCCAAAGGAGCAGGGAGCAGCCCGGGGCCCTCTTTGTCGGGGCTTAGCAAGAGTTTCTGTGGGGGGAGGAAGGAAGGGACCCCTGGGGGGCTGATGGGGGGCTTGGCTCCAGCTTCTCCCGCAGCCCTGCGTCCAACTCGCACAGCTGCACCACCCCTCCTGGGAAGCGCCGAGCTGTTGGGTGTTTTGCAGGCGTCCTCAGCATGAGGCTCCTTTTGCTTGATTTGCCTTGCGGAGCTGAGTTGAAAGTTAACGTTGCTTTTCTCTCCTCCCTCATCAGGAAGAGATTATAGAGAGGCAGAATCTCCCCCATCTCTACATCTGCACTCATGAGGGGTCACACCTGCTGCTGGGCCGGAGCGACAGCACAGCGGGGAGGGCGTTTGCCTCGCCACGTGGCCGACCCGGGTCCCCGAGCAGCGCCAGGAGGAACCCCGAGCATCGCCGGTGTGACCCGAAAGCCCCCACCCAAAAATAATCACATGCGGCTGTGCTCAGGGCTTCCTCCTGGCTCTGCCCCGGGATCACACCTGCAGGTGACCGTGTTTGGTGCTGGACAGAGAAGGGGTCACCTGCATGCCGGGCAGCGGCCTCCCCCCCCCCTTGTTCCATCCACAGCCTTCTGCGTTCTCTCAAGTCCAGTGAGACCTTTCCAGCCGGGCACCCAAGTGCCCGCCGTAGGCAGCCTCGGCGGAAGGGTTTGTCGAGAGCAGCACGGCCGGGGTCAGTTCAGGGGACAGGCCGAGTGGACGCCCCGGTCAGGAAAGGCGGGTCCCAAAGGGAGATCACGGAGAAAGGGCCTGTGGGAGGTTCCTGGGCACCCTCTGACCTCCCCATCCCGGCTGTCCTCACTGGGGCAGCACGCACGGAGCCGCTGAGAATCAGCCGTCACCACAGCGCGTCACTTCCAATCGTTCCAGATAAAACAGGCGTCAAAGGCGTTTTCCTACCAGGAACGAAGTCCAGAATCAACAGCAGAGAAACACGGGCCTGTCGCACACTTCCTGGACACTGATGCCGTCGCTCAGGGCCTGGCGGGCAGGGGCAGAGCCCACAGGTGACGCCCTGGAGGGGACAGGACGGACGGACAGACCCCCCCCTCCTCCACCGCTGCTTTTGTCCCTGCCCCCCTCCTTTGAACAGACCTTTCTGTGTCTCGCAGTAACTCAGCGAAAGGTGCAGCTGCCCCGAGCGATCCCTCGTGCGTTGGGCCACCTGCTCCGGGCTAACTGGACGTTTCCTCCGTTTTCTGAACTTGCCGCCACACCGGCTTCCCGTCCTCCCTTTCTCTGGCCACCGCGGCGAGCTCCCCGCGCCCGGCCATGGTGCCGGGCCTTCTGGCCGCCGCCCATCCTTCTTGGTGTCCCTTTGGCAAGGGAGGGAGCACATGGCGCTCAGTGGGGGCCGCGAGGGGTGTGGGGGCCCTCGGCAGGTGCCGCCAGCCCGGCTGTCTCGCGTCCAGGCTGCTGGCGGCCAGAGACCCGCAGGCTCGGAGGAGGCGGAGACTCTGCTCCCAGGCCATCTGCGGGGTGGTCATGTCCACCCCAAGCCTCTGGGGGCCTCTCAAGGGTCGCTCACCCCTACATGGCTCCACTCCAACTGGCCCGTCCCTGCCGGCAACCCCAACTCTTGCCACTTGGGGGCACCAGGTGGAGGCACCAGGTAAAGGTGCCAGGTGGTGGTGCCAGCTTAGGGCACGCGCTGGGGCCTGGCCTGGGCCCGACTGCCCAGAGCTGACCTGGCCACCAGCAGCAGTGGAGCCCGGGATGAGCTTGCAAGAAGCTGGAGAATTCTGTCTCCCGGGCCAGCACAAAGCGCCCAAACCCTGCAGCAGTGTGGACGGCCCGTGGCAGGGGTGCTGAGAGCAGTGGACAGCAACTGTGTCCCGTCCTCCTGGACCCTCCCGGCCGGGCGCGGTCAGACAAGCGGCTGCTGCGTGTGCCAGACTCTGCGTGTGTGTGTGTGTGCGTGCGCGTGTGTGCAGTGGCTCTCTGTCCCCTCACTTGCAGACACAGTGCTCAAGGTTGAGGGGTGAGCAGAGGCTCCCAGGGACCACCCTGAGCCCCCCAGCAGGGGGACAGCCCGGCAGCCCCTTCCCTCTGGGGCAGCTGATGGCCATGCTGGGAAGATGGGCCGAGAGCTATTACGCTTGTGCCGAGGTCCAGGAGATTTATAACCTGGGAGTGGGAACTAATGTGGGGAGAGACCAGACCTCGGGCTGCGGGGTGGCTGTCGGCGCTGTGGAGGTTAATAGTCGGCCAGTGTCGCCGCCAGAGAAGGGGGCAGAAATAATGAGCCCGTCAGCGCTGATCCGAGCCGAGACTCGGGCGCCGGCAGGGCCAGCGGGCTGGCAGGCGGGAGGTGGGCAGCCTCGGGGACGAGCCAGGCCCGGTGGCCGCTGTGTGGACACACTCCAGCTCTCCGCAGCCAGTGGGGGCAGCATGGAGGCTTCGTTCACTGCTCCGGGAGCAGGTGCTGAGAGGGACAGCGCCCGGCACTACTGCCCCCAGCCCTCACCTGACCATTCCTGCACGTGGGGGGGGGGGGGGGTGTCCCCCAAACATGGAACCTGGCCCCAGGGCAGGATGTGGAGAAGCTTGTGGGGCTCAGGGCCGGGAGCTGTGACCCTGTGCCCTACCCGAGACCAGCACCTCTGGGGCCTGATGGAAGCGAAAGTGCCCAGAGCGCGGGTGCCCAGAGCAGCACGGCGGCGCGGGCCAGACCCAGGCGGCCGGGCCCAGACCAGCACGGCCGGCGCGGGCCCAGAGCAGCACGGACGGGCGCGGGTGCCCAGACCAGCACACGGCCGGGCGCGGGTGCCCAGACCAGCACACGGCCGGGCGCGGTGCCCAGACCAGCACACGGCCCCCCGCGCAGACCCCTGACCAGCAGCTTGAGGTCAGCCTCCCTCACCCCCTCTCAACCCCTGATCCCCAATTTCAGGCGTGCTCCATCCTGCTTCCTGGACTCAGAGGGGAGCTTGGCCCTGCTGCCCGGCCCTCCCGATGCTCCTCTCCCTCTGCAGGAGACCCCCACCCCTCTCCCAGAGGGGCTCTGAGTAGCGCCCGAGCTCCTGCCACTGTCCTGCTGTCCGGACCCGTCTTCTCTGGCCTCTGTCCCACAGGGACAGCCCAAGCCTCTTTTTTTTTTGCTTTTTGGGTCACACCCGGCAATGCTCAGGGGTTACTCCTGGCTCTGCACCCAGGAATTACTCCTGGCGGTGCTCAGGGGACCATATGGGATGCCGGGGAGTCAAACCCGGGTTGGTCACATGCAAGCAAACGCTGTCCCCGCTGGGCTATCGCTCCGGCCCCAACACCGGAGCCTCTTGACCTGCCCTCGGGACCTGCCGGCCACTTCCTCTTCCTGCCCTTCCGCAGAGCCCATCTGAAGTGGGCGCTTTCCTGCCCCTTCACCCAGAGTCGGGTTGGACACCCTGCAGGAAACCGCAGCTTCTGGGCTACAGGAGACCGTCAGACCTGGAGCTAGGGAAAAGGGGGCTGCCGCCCCGGGCCGCGCCGCCGGGGCCCCGCGCTCTGCCGCGCTCTGCCGCGCTCTGCCACGCTCTGCCGCGCTCTGCCGCGCTCTGCCGCGCTCTGCCCTGCTCTGCCACGCTCTGCCGTGCTCTGCCGCGCTCTGCCGCACTCTGCCCCAGGAGGCAGGGGCTGAGGCCGGGCTGTGCGCCCAATGGCGGCCACGGCCGTAGTCAGAGTCACGGTTCCCTGCTAGTCGTGTCTGGTGATTGCACGACTCAGCGGGGGGCATCTGTCAGCTGTCTGGTTCTCTGGGGTCTTGGGCCCTGTTCACCCTCTGGCGCTGGGCAGTTGTAACCCTTTCCTTTTGCTGGCTGAAACGTCCCAGTCTCCAGACCAGAGCAACAGCACAGCGGGGAGAGCATTTGCTTTGCATGAGGCTGACCCAGGTCCAGTCCCCGCACCCGTCTGGTCCCCCACGATCCGTCAGGAGTGATCCCTGAGCACAGAGCCAGGAGTAACCCCTGAGCACCGCCAGGTGCGCCGCAGATCAAACAAAGGTGAAAAACGAAAACACCCCCGGGCTCTCAGCCTTTGTGTGCAAGTTTCCAAGAAAAGACATCTTTGATCCAAGACGGGAAGGATCAGAGACGGACGGGCTGGTGTGTTTGGACAGACCCGGGCAGTACCTGGGTCTGCTTACAGACACATCTGCCCCGGGACAGCGTCAGGTCGGCGACTGCTCAGGGACCAGCTTCCCGGCCGAGGACAGTGTCCTGGCTGCCTCCCCGTCTAGGTCTGGACATTCTCCTGGCCCAGAACTGTCCGGGATGTTTCCTTCCGGGTCTGCCATCTTTCTGGCAGACCTCGGCTGGAAGGTCACTCTCTGCGCCTGTAGAGATCGCATGACCCGTGAGCGCCTCTGCTCTGATCCAGGGGATCTGCTCGTGAGCGTGGGGCCCCGCCGGAGCCAGCAGGCTGGTGGTGGGAAAGGATGGTCCCGGAGACGGCTCGCCAGGGGAGGCCGCACCTGACATTGTCTCTGGAGGCCCATGCATGGAAATTTCCACGAGACGGTGGAGCCGCGAAACAGCCGTTATTCTGGTTGCTGGCGGGTGGGTGCTGGATTCGAGTTTACTTGGCTGGGTTCGACTTTCTGTCCTTCGAGTCCGTCAGAGCTGGAAGGTCAGCCTGATGGCCCCCCCTGGCGCCCGGTCACCGCAGGCCGGCTCCGGAAAGCTGGTGGGCGATCTGTAGAGCAGCCGCCGCCATCCTTCCTGCGAAGGGCCTCTGTGCTTGTTAAAAATGCAAAGTACCGACCCTGTGCCAAAGTCGAGAAGTGCAGAAATATGCAGAGGTTGGTTTTGAAGGTTTCCCGTGACACCTGCCACAGCGGGCCCCATTAGTATGTAAATCCCCCGGCCAGCAGTTTGGGTCATAAATCGCCTCTTTGCTCCAATAGCCCTGGCTGAGTCCACACACAGTCTAGACAATGGACAAATTAACACCACGAAACAGAATCCTTTAAGAACCTTTGGAGTCAAATGTTTTTGAGAAGTCCACGGTGAGAAATGTGAGCCCGGCTGGTTAATTATGTGGCGCCCCAGCACGGACCTTGATTATTTTTTTTTTTTTTTTGCTTTTGCCACACCGCGGCCGGGGACCCCTCTGCACCAGAATACCCGGGCCGGGGGACCAAGGAGCCGGAGACAACCCGGGCCGCACCGGCCGCAGAGGCAAACGCCCACCCCTGGGCTACGCCGGCCCCGGGAACCTTGAATTATTACACCTGACCTTTGAGTCGCATTTTGAAGCTCCGAGAAAGCGCTTTTCCTCTCCCTTATCATCCTTGGCCCCGTGGACTGTTCCTGGACCCTCACTTCCACACTGAGAAGACCACCATGGGGCCCCCAGCCCCAGCTGCCCCTCATCTTCTCTTCAATTCATTCATTCCTGTCGGGAAATCGCTGTGTCAGCTTATTCAGAGAAGAGAAAACCACACAGGAATCTTTTTTTTTTTTTTTTTTTTTTTGTTTTTGGTCACACCCGGCAATGCTCAGGGGTTCTCCTGGCTCTGCACTCAGGAATTACTCCTGGCGTTGCTCAGGGGACCATATGGGATGCCGGGGATCGAACCCGGGCTGGCATGGGCCAGCCACGTGCAAGGAAAACACCCTACCCGCTGGGCTATCGCTCCGGCCCCAGGAATCTTTTTTTTATCCCTTAAAATCTTTCATTAACTTTTTGTGACTTTGAGACAGGGATTGGGGTACCTCCCTATTGTGCCTTTGAGCTAGGGATTGGGACACACACACATACACACCTACATACACACACACCACACAGACACACATATCACACACACACACACCCCGCCCGCTGCCCCATCTCAGCAAGATTAAGACCCTGTGTGACACAGACCCTTCCCCAGATTCTGCCGCGTTCCCTGCCCTCTGTCCTCTCTCCACACTGTCCATTACGCTGCCCTCCCGGGATTCCCGCCCACCGGCTCCTTCCCAACATGTCCTGCATCTTCCCTGGCTCGACTGTGGCTCCGGAGCCCAGACAAAAGCAGATCCGGTCTCTGGTGAAGCACGTCCCAGGACAGGCTCCTTTCTTCCAGAAAGAGGCCAGCAATGGACGCAGGTGCCCAGCAGAGGCGGCGCTGCCATGGGCAGTTCCCAGGGCCTCCGGGGTTTGCCCCATGGTGATGGCAGGGCTGTGGGACCGAGATGATAGTAGGCGAAGATGCAGCCAGCCCCGCTGTCTCCCACACTCACGGCTTCAGGCTGCTCCCCAGGACACAGGCTGAGGCCCCAGCTCT
>JAJIBD010009250.1:0-38299 GCA_021461705.1 Cryptotis parvus
CAGAATTAGTATTGAAATGAAACTTCTTGTTTCTTTTAGGGCCTACCAAGCAGTGCTCAGGAGGCCTGGGTGCCTGTCTTGGAAGTTCTCAGCCAACTTCACCAGCTGGTCAATGTGAGTGCCCAATGATGCCATGATGGCACAGTCTTTTGCTAGGAATCACTCAGGACACATTAACATGCTTGGGACTTCCGGGGCCAAGCCCAGCAATGGTTTGGAGACTATGAGTGCTGGGCACCAAACCAGTGCAGGTGGCATGCAAGGCAAACCAGTTATGGTGGCATGTAAGATAAGAAACATCATGGCAGTATTATATGTCTGGCCTCCAGGAATTAAATGACCTATTTTGCATTTCATTGATATTTCTGCTATTCAACCTTTCTCTAAGAACAATAAACTCAATGTTCTTAAAAATTAGAAAGATGATCAAGAGATGACACAGAGATGAAACTCTTATGAACAGTTCATATATCCTCCTAAATCAAAATAAACTACAGCCTAATGACTTATTTCAGGGAAATCTATGAAATTAGGAAGATAGATAATAAATGTTTCTTCATCTGTTTATTTTAAATTGTATTTTTTTTTGTTTTGAAGTTCAGTATCTCTTATAGATTAAGCTTCTGTCAGGACTGATTAATGGTTCTAGTTTAACAGTACATAGTGTAATATCATGCCTTTGATAATTTAGTTCTAATAACTTGTCCTCAGATATATGATTCGAGAGAAAGTAAAAGAGAAAGATATATGTCTTTAAAATAACTTATAGGTATTTTAGAGGAACTGCATTGAATCTGTGGCATGCTGGGATAGATTGTCAGTTTGATAATATCAATCCTTCCAATATGTGAACAATGAAGTACTTTCATTTTCCTTGTATCTTATTTTATTTCTTTTAGTGTGATTTACAGTTGTCTTTTGTATAAATATCTCATCTCTTATTAATCTTATTCCCAGGTACTTGATTCTCTGAGATACAATCATGAATCATATTTTTCTATTTTATTTTTGGGGCCACAGAGATGCTTCTACGAGCAGCCTAACATGACTGCACAAGGAGAGCCCAGGTAGTACCAGCTAGGATACTAACGTTCATAAGTTCTGATATTTATGCCATCCACAGGACCGAATGACAAGCTACCTGTGTCATATTCAATATGTCAAGGACAGTAACGATAATGGACCTCATTCCATTAACCTGAAAGAATGGTTTGAGGCTCTTCTCGTGTTCCTCGAGCAAGCAGATGCCTTAGGGCTCACACTAGCACATGACAGGGATGAATGGAGGCGTTACTGGTGCCCACTCTAGCAAATCGATGAACAACGGGAAGACAAATGATGCAAGTGTTTTTTTGGGGCCACATTCAGTTGTGCTCAGGATTACTTCTATATCTGTGCTTTAGTCACTCATGGTGGGCTTAGGTGATGATCATATATGGTATGATATGTTGAATCTGGTTGACTCTATGCAAGAAAAGTATTATTTCAAATCCAAATGCGTTTTTTTAATTTATCTCTCTTTCTCTCTCTCTCTCCTATTTCATTATCTGCATATAGAAAAAGCCATGGATTTCTGTATATTGTTTATGTAGTATACCACTATAAAAGTTAATTCTTTTTTATTACTTTTTTGGTGGAGTATTTCATTTTCTAGGTATATTATGTCATCTTAAATAGTGAGAGTTTGACTTGCTTCCAATCAGGATACTGCTAGTTACATGTTTTGAGCCAGATCAAACACCATTGAAATTTATATGGTAGCATGACTTCCCTCTCCCTAATAGCCAGAACAACCTAAGAGGAAATAATGGGAACTTTCTCTTTCTCACCTTCAGACTAGCCTATAAAGCTATAGTGATCAAAGCAGTGTGGCACTGGAATAAGGTGAGACTCTCAGGAAAAAATAAGTGAAGGTATAAAATTCAAGAGTCCAGAGAATGATCATAAAGTATATGGACAGTTAGTTACTGACAACAGAGTAAAAAGCATGACATGGAACAAGGAATGACTTTTTGATAAAAAGGTCAGTCAACAAATGGTGAAAATGGGAAAATTGTTCAGTTACAGGCAGAAAACAAAAAGTAATTCATATTCCTTTTCTAATGCTTATGCACAAAGATCAAATCAGATGGATTAAGGACCTTGATATCAGATTGAATCAAGATTATACTGAAGAAAACATTGCAGAACACTCCATGACACTGAATCTAATGGTGTCTTCCATAATTCAGTGCATTTGACCAGCAAACAAAATCAAAGATAAGCATATGTGGGATAAAAAGAAACCTAGCAGAGAAATAAGGAATGCTGCCGAGATAAAAGAGTCTTAGTAATGGTCTTCACTAGGAATCTTACCACAGGTGCTAGTAGAAGTGACTGGAGACACAGGGCTAACAATGGAGGTAAATGAACACTCTTGTGCAGGGTGTGATGCTAGAATGTTTTATACATGGAACCCTACAGGAACAGTTTTTGTAATTTTTGTTCTTGTTTTGGGGTCACACCTGGCAGTGCCTATGACCTGCTTCTAGCTCTGAACTCACGTGTCACTCTGGCCATGCTTGTGGGACAAAAAAAGGGGTACAGGGGGATCAATCACAGGTTGGCCACATACAAGGCAAATTCCGTGCGTGCTGAACTATCACTTTCCCATATTAACAATTTAGTAAACCAGAGTGGTGAGGTTATTTTTGTAATAAAGATTGCCTAATGCAAGGAACGTTGAGGCCAACATAATTTGTTTCTTCATTTTTGAATCTCAAAGCACTCATATGATTGCATACATAGAGACACCATTGTCACACAAAGGCAACTGCTAGATGAACTTCCATACTGTAGCCATATCTCATTCTTTCTGTGCTAGGGAGCTATAACAAAAGTCTCTGAATTTCAATCTGTCTTCATGAAAAAATCAAAGTTTGTTAAAGGTAAGTGTTACAAAGATGGAAGTCTTCTATTGGTCATTTTCACAGAAAAGTTATTGAATAAAGTCACTTATAATTTTAGACCCTTTTAAATCCATTTTATTCAATCTATAAAAAGCAGTACATCACACTAAAATACTACAATATGTTTTCGTCTTTGGTCAAGGCTTTTCAAGGATTTACTGACTAACATTGTACATGCTTTTGTTTGGGTATTTTTCTCAGTGAGACTCTGATGTCAAAGTCTTTTGTTTAATTTTTCTCAATAAGAGCCTGTTTTTTCTTTGCAATTGTTTGACATGAGAATAGCATTTAATTTTAGCACTTTACTGACTTGGCATAAAGCTACACTTTGGCAGTTGATTGTTTTCTCATCAAAAAGCAAAAGATTTGAAAAAACCAGCATATTTCATTTGGAAAAATCATACAGTTAAGCAACAATTAATAGTCTCATTTCAGTAGTATGTTGTTTCATAAAAACGTTTTATATCAACTCATAAATAATTTATTATATATTCACAATAAGTTAGAGATCCATCTATGTTCATCTACATGATATATATGCATAAAAGAGAATGATTATTGTAGAAAATATGCAGTATAGCATTGGTAGATCAAATAAAATTGTATTTATTTAATTATTTGTTATTTGATTTAGTTATTTGATTTTATTTCTTTTGGTATGTAAATTACAATACAAATTAAATGAAGTGATATAATAACTTATATAAGACAACAGATCTTTCATTGCATTGTTGAGGTATTGTTAATAGAACAGAAATTGCCAAAAATATAAGATGGTTGTAAAATTAGAAAATTCATCATTTTCACCTTGACATTCAAATCTTTTCCCTTAGAGACTTATTCTAGTGCTTCTAATTAAATCTCATATTTATTACAGAGAAATAAAATTATTTTCAGCATCATAAAAATCCCTAGCTTGTCAAGATTATTCCAAAGATAGAAAGACACGTTGGCTACAGCAGAACTCCATTAGTTACTCAGAAAAAATAAAGGTATACACGGATTTAGGGCATAAGAGGAACAGGGCCCTAGCCCAGGAAATTAAGCAAAATAAACTAGGCATATAATGATCAAATTTATTATAAACATGCCAGATTATAGTTTTAAAAATTCACTAGATCACTTGACTTCCTGTTATTCATTGATTTGCTTGAGCAAGGACCAGTGACATTTCCATTTGACCCTATCATGTGCCAGTGTAGCCCAATGGCATCTGCTTGCTACAGGAATATGCTAGAGCCTCAAACCGTTCATTCAGGGTCTTAACGAAGAACTCAGACCATCTTGTAGGTGGGTGGTCACTGATCTTTTGGTGTCCTGTAGGATTCAGTTGGTAACAGCTCTAATCCAGCGGTAGTGTCCAAATCACATTACATGTCCAGCCCATCTGATTTTCGATGCCTTGGCAAACGAGACGGCATCCCTGAATCTCAATCAACGGAGGTTGGGACTCCTAATTCTTTCTCTCACTTGAATGAGGCGTGATATTCCAAGCATAGCTCTTTCAAATCCTCTTTGGGAGACCCAAATAGCATTCTCATCCTGCTTTTGTAGGGCCCAGGTCTCTTGAGACTTATGTTAGTGCAGGGAGAATGGTGGAGTCTAGAGATGTGCCTGGAGCCGGAGTTTCTTTGTCCTTTTAGCTATTTTTTTCCAAATTCTTGAAGGCATTCCATGCCACTCTCTTACTCCTGCACAGCTCAAGCTTTTTTGGTGATTCATCATGTTGATTTCTTGACCTAGGTATTCATAACTGCTGCATTCAGAAATGTTTGTTCTGTTGAGAGTGAATGGGGCCTCTGGAACTACTTAATTTTTCATAACATTGTTTTGCTGAGATTTAGCTGTAGATCTGTCTTTCCACATTCTTGGTCGAAGTCAGCCAGCATTTGTGTCACTTGGCTAATGTTTGGTGTTATTAGTACAGTGTCATCAGTAAAGCGGAGGGTGTAGTTGCTGATCATCTATCTTTACTCCCATTCCTTCCCATTCTAATTGTCGCATGATGTTCTCGAGGGTAGTGCTGAAGAGTTTTGGTGAAATGGTATCACCCTGCTGAACCCCACTTTTTGATATCAATAATCACTTCCTGGTAGAATGGTGAGAATCTGGTGGTGAATCCATAATACAGCTCATGAATTATCTTGATGTATTGGTTTTGAATGCTCTGTTTGGCTAGGGCTTCGATGAGCACTTTGGTCTTACAGACAATCAAAGACTTTCTTTAAGTCAATGAACATGAGACAGAGTGGCATCTTGAACTCCCTACAAACCCCAATGAGCTTGGTTACCAAGTGGATATGGTCTATTGTGTTGAATACTTTTCGGAAGCCAGCTTGCTCGCATGGTTGTCCTTCATCTAATGTTCTGCGAATTCTGTTCCAGGATGATTCGAGTGAACAGCTTGTAGATGAAAAACAACAGGCAGATGGGGCGATAGTTGCCAATGTCATGAATGTCTCCCTTCTTGAACAGTAGAACTGTCCTGCTGGTTTTTCCATTGGGAGGGCACCTTGCTTTCAGACAGGTAGTATGTGAAGAGTGGAGCCAGTGTATTGATGAGTACCTATAGCAGATTCTTCAGCTGTTCGGGTCTGACTTTTTCTGGGCCGGGTGCTGTTCGCTTCCTTTCCAACAAAATGGCATGTTGGATTTCAGAACGAAGAATGTTGGGAATGACATATTCATCCTGCAAAATTTTGTATGTGGTCAGGTGAATGTGGTTAACAAAGAGATCCAAGTAGAAGTGATGGATAATGTCCTTGCTTTTCTGGAGATGTGGACACTGGAGGAAAGTCATCTTGGTCTTATAGTTGGCGAAGGACAGGCTGCCTTGTGAATGTTTTTCCAGTCTTCTGCTGCATTGGCCAATATTTCTGCTCTTTTTTTCAGGTCTTCCTTCATCTCTTCTCTGCACTGCTTTGCGAGCTTGGACATTAGCATTTGGTTGCCCTAAGTTTTGCTCCTTGCCATGTTGGTGAATGAGATTGATATTTTTTGAAGACAGGTGTCCTTTTTTGTGGCTTTTTCTCAGCATTCTTTGCACATTCATGGAGGTGCTGAACCAGTCGGTTGTATTCTTCATCAATGGTGTCATTGATGGCATCTTCCCATGTTGCCGCAATGGTGCCAAAGAGTTCCCAGTTTTTGGTCATCCTGGAAGTTCTCTTCTTAAACTTTGCAGCATTTTCTCTTCATTCCTTGAAGTAGAATTTTTCATGAAGGAGATGGTGGTCAGGGACGGAGAGCGACTTCTGGCCCGGAGTCCACCATCCTAAGAACCTCAAAGAAGAATAGGAACCCCACACCATGCTGGCCGCAATTTTCATTATCCTAGACTCCACGGCTCATCAGAACTCCACCCGAGAGACTAAGCCAATCTCAAACCTGGCTCGTCAGAGACACTGCCTACAGAGACCCAGCCTACAGAGACCCACCCTTCAGAGGAAAGTATTTCAAGCCTAGAAATGCTTGAACCATAGATGCAGATACACCTGGCTGAGCAGCTACCAACTCTTACCATTGCACAGCCACAATGTGGCTGTGTGATTTATCTCCAAATTACCAAGAATATTCTACCCAGCCCTCTCAGAGATCCAGGCAAGCAACTGAGAGCATACCACCCACACTGCAGAGCCTAGAAAGCTCTCGATGCATATTTGATATGCCAAACCAGTAATAACTAATGTTTATTTCCCTGACCCTGAAAGAGCCCTTAATACAGCAGCACTAAGAAGGATGAACAAGGAGTGGCTGATAAAATCTCAGAGCCAAACTAGGCTGCCAAAACAAAGAAGGACTAAAATGACTGTCTATACTTTCAATGCAAGTATGCTGGCATCAGAAGCATTTATCGAGGACCTGATGGTGCAAGCACAACAGATCAAGTATGACATCATTGGTCTGGAGTGAGACGAGAAGGCATCAAACACATCACACCATTTTGACACTGGAGAAGCACTGTTCCTCGGAACATGAGATGAGAGAGACATCGGTGGTGTCAGTGTCTTTGTGTAAACACAAAAGTGGCCATGAGCATTGATTCATTTGAATGCCTAACAAACCAGATAGGACGATTATCTTGAAGAGATGTGGCCCGCTATCAGCATTTAACTGAGCATTACTTTCAGAGGTCCCCAAAGTCTTGAGCACCACTTGAAAAGTTCCACAAGCACCCAAGAAACTATATATCATACTGAAGTACAAAGAGTGGTTATATTGATAATATTGTTCTTTGTGCATTAGTTTTATAGTTATATTAATTTTTTGTTCACACAAAAATTCACTTTCAAAAGTAGTTATTTTAAAAATGCCTAAAGATTATGAAACACATTAAAACAGATTTGCCAGAGATCCTTCAGTTTAAATGTCATAATAGCTATTTATTCAATGAACATTTTTACAAAAGACAGTTATCTGAGTATGGTGATTAAAAAAAAAGTTTTGCAATTTATTAGCTACGTGATATTGGAAACAATAATTTTCCTACGAGAATGTTCCTTAATTATAAAATGGGAATAATTAACAGGAGTATTATGGAGAAATCACAAAATATATGTCTATATAATATGAAGTAGTTTTTCCAGTTATAGCCTGTCTGTATCTGGAATAAATACAAAATATAAAATATACATTTTATCAAGAGGGAAGAAAGAAGATCATACATGAAAACAGGATTATAACTAAGTTATTTAATACTATACATGGCTACATTTTCTTAACTTAAAGGCCATCTGATAATGAAGACTACACACATTTCTATAGAAATTCGTATTAATAATTCAAAGAATAACTACACATTTGGTCTGTTTCTACTAATATAGAGTGTATAACAACTTTTACAGGCTAAATATTAATATTTGAAAGGGAAAAAAATCTTCTGGTCTGACTGACACTGATACAAGTCAGTAGTAGTAGTATCCATCACTAAGAGTTAAAACTAATATTAGACATAATATGTGCCTGGAATTTTATTGGTGCTTTAAGATAACTATTTCCTATAATTTTCATGATAATATTATGAAATAAGGGCTTTTAAAAAAGGACAGAGAAGTCAAGTATACAACTTAATATCACACATGTAATGGGGTGAATCAAACATTGAAATCAAGGTAATTTGACATAAAGACATAGCTTCTTTGACTATATATTGAGTTGTACTGTTTAAGGGGATGATCAGAGGAATTCCCACAATTTTGCCAGAAAATACAGTAATATTAGACAAAACCAAGAAGGATCAGGTGAATAGGATATACTCAACTGTAGGATATACTCCACCTTGGATTTAGATGTAAAGTTTTCTTAGAGTAACAATTTGCTCTAATTATATCTTAGAAAAGTGATAAGTAATATACAATGAACTTTCAGCTAGAATGGCTTTATAGTCAAATTACAGCAGCTGAGTTTGCAGGTTCACACTGTTTCAAATGTGACTACTGGCACAAACCTTGTTACAGTTTTTAATAGATGACCAAACGGTTGGGTGAAGGTGCTTAAATGATGTGGCCTTTTTTCTACCAATGATTCACATATTTAAAATTTGGAATATCCAACCTGATTATATATATATATATATATATATATTATCATTATTATTATTATTTGCTTTTTTGGGTTACACCCGGCGATGCTCAGGGGTTACTCTTGGCTCTGCACTCAGGAATTACTTCTGACGGTGCTCAGGGGACCATATGGATGCCGGGGATTGAACCCGGGCCAGCATAGGCTGGCCATGTACAAACAAATGCCCTACCCGCTGGGCTATCGCACCGACCCTTTATATATTATTTAGATGAGCTAAGCAACCCGTACCTCAAACGTTTTATTTATAAAATAAAAAAATAGAAATCTTACCCCTGGTAAAATTAAGTAATAAAAAGTAACAATTCAAAAGTAGTCATTTTAAAAATGCCTAAAGATTATGAAATAATCTTTTAAAATAATCTTTAAAATTAAATAATTTTTTAATGCCTGAAGATTATGAAATAATGCTAAGGGTAAAACTGGTAGAGTGTGCATACTTAGATGCAATTGCAGGGCATAGTAAGTAGTAACTTTTTGAAAATTTGGTATTGCTATTCTTGAAATATTTGAAAGAGAGAAAGAAGCAATAAAAATGCATAGGTAAGCATGCTATAAAGAAAATCTATTTTAAAATACACTTTGGAGATCACAAAGCTGCAATATGTTGTGAGAGACACACTGTATCTAATTTTTTTGCACTATAATAGATACTTTACAATGTCTCTCTGGACTCAGAAAGTGTAGAAGATTTGTGTAGGATCAATCCTTTGTTTATGAGCATATGCAACTAAATAAAGAAAATCATTGCTCTATGATGCTTGTTACACAGATAAACCTTGATATTCACTACAGACTGAGTGAAAGTTTTCTGTGTTTCATTTTCAGTGACAGTCTTATTGGTTTAAAATCAATATTCAATTGAGTCATAAAGAGGCATAACATAAAACAAAATAACACTATTTTGTCTTCTGTTTTAAAGGTAGTACAGAATCAGGGTACAGCAAAGAATTTCTCTTTCATCTAGGACAGAATTAGTAATAAATTTAAGAGTTTCAATGTTTGATAGTAAAAAACTACCTTTTGAGTTCAATATAATTTTAATAATATTGTATGATATATCATAATAAAAAGCACATACTGGATAGAATTACATACAAACCAAGTTACTGCATCCTTCTCTTGGATTTTATGCTACTTCATTGATAAAAGCAACTTATATCATTTTTGGTGTCTTTTAGCCAGTTATTTTATTTGTGTGTAAACACACAGATAAATTCACTTACGAAGAAAAAGCAAATTATTATAAAGACTGTATAAAAGTAGAACTAATATTAGTATCAACAAATTATTGTATACCATAATATTTTTAATCAAAGGTAATCTAGATGATTAAAACTGGTTAACAAAAGTCAAAAGACAAAATAACAGTATGCATGGAATTGGCAAAGATTAAGTTCTTGTTAAATTTTAAAAGCCCTTACAAAAACAGTGCAGTCAATACTTTCCAGACTGAGAGCAATTTTAAAGGCCTTGACAGATCTCTCTCTCTCTCTCTCTCTCTCTCTCTCTCTCTCTTTTTGCTTTTTTGGGTCACACCCGGCAATACTCAGGAGTTTCTCTTGGCTCTGCAATCAGAAATCACTCCTGGCGGTGCTTGGGGACCATATGGGATGCTGGAGATCGAACCCAGGCTGGCACAGGCCAGCCACGTGCAAGGCAAACATCCTACCCACTGAACTATCGCTCCGGCCCTCATCATTCTCTTTTACGGACAATCTATTGAACCTTGAAGGGCTAAACTTTCTCAAAGTTGTACATATAATTAATAGGAGAATGTAATTTTGAGTGACAGTTTAATTTTTTGTTCCTGATTAAATGTATATTTTCCTTCTAAATTAACAGAATATGATTAAAATAATAGTGTATGTTAGTGCAGGAAGAATGGTGGAGTTGAAAAGTTGTGCCTGGTGCTGGAGGTTCTTCATCTGCACCACTTCCTCGATTCTCTTGAAGGTGTTCCACGCTGCTCTCTTCCTCCTAAATTTTTCAGGTGCTAAGTTGTTCATGTTGAGTTCTCAACCTAGGTACATATATGTGCTGCATTTGGAGATGTTCATTACATTGAGAACAAATGGAGCATTAGGAACTAGTCCATTTCTCATGAACATTGTCTTCTTGAAATTCAGCTGCAGTCCAACCTTTCCACATTCACGGTCAAAGTCAGCCAGCATTTGCTGCTTTGCGGATATTTGGTGTTATTAGACTCCACCATTCTAATAATCAAATGGTGGATTCTAATAACACCAAATTTGACTCCACCATTCTTCTGCACTAACATATGCCACAGGATGAGAAAGCTATTCGGGTAGCCCAAAGAGGAATCGAAAGAGTCATGCTTGGAGTATCACGCTTCACTCAAGTGAGAGAAGGAATACAGAGTTCTGACCTCTGTACAATCAAGAATCAAGGATGTTGTCTCTTTCGCAAATTATGAAAATCAGATGGGCAGGATACATAATACGATTTAAGGACAACTGCTGGACTAGAACTGTTACTGATTGGATTCTACAGGATGTCAAAAGAACGTGTGGCCCCCACCTAAGAGATGGTCAGACTTCTTTGTCAAAAACCTGAACGAACGGTTTGAGGTTCTTTGTGTTCCTGGAGCAAGCATATGCCGTTGGGCTACACTTTCACATGGCAGGGACAAATGGAAACCTTATTGAGTGCCCACTCTCGAGCAAATCGATGAACAATGGGAAGATAAGTGACAAGCAATGATTAAATAATATAATTAAATTAGATCAAGGGTAAAACTGATAGAGTGTGTTTACTCAGATGCAGGTGGAGGACATAGTAAGTATAAGCTAAATGAGCCAGAGGCAGAGACCAAACACAGCATGATTACTCATCTGTGGTATATGAAAACCAAGGGTTTGAATAATATCAATCAATAGTAAAATTTATCCTGGAAACATACATAAAGTATCAGTTATGGAGAGAAAAATAGATTGATTAGAAGTAACCTGAGACATAGGTGGACAGTCCAGAGCACATGGGTGGTGTAAGCAAGGTAACAGTAGGGATCAAAACCTGACTGTCAATCCACAGTGAATGGATTTTGGGGGAGGATCGTAGACACTTTGGAAAAGTAGTGAGCAGTAATTTTATATATCAATACCATAAATTTGAATACTACTGAGATCCTACTACCTAAATTATGTTTTTTTGGCTCACCTTATATGAAAATGTATCAACTATACTGAATGAAACACTAAAGTTTTACATTATGTTTTATTTTAAATCACAAAATAATTTCTATCACTAGCAGGATTGTTATTTGATCCCTTTCCCTAAGATAGATATGGAGCAGCTTTACAGCCAAAATTTTACCTTATTGTAATAACTTCAAAGACATTATTGCTACACACTAGAGGTCTTGAAATAATTAAGTGAACCAGGATTATGATAATAAAGAAACCTTGCTAAAACCAAAGAGGTTTAAAATATAATAACATGTGGGGAATTAGGCTTTTGTGCACAGGTAAGGTTTTTATGATGGGTCCTCATGGAATTCTTTCTTAAAACATCCAAGGAAAGAAAGAAAAAAAAACACTTCCTCCCACACTGCAAATTACATAAGTAGACAGCAGATTTAGAAGACATACACAGCAGTGATTACCAATGTAAGTAAAGCATTCCTGGAGACAGATAGAATACCGAATGATATTGTCCCAAAGACTATCCTACAAATCATTTTGAGAGAATCAAGTGGGCTGTCATTTTATAAACTATATTGAAGTGGGAAAAGTCAGTCTTACCTTTCAGTCAATAAAGAATGAAATGAAAATATATTAAGTCAATTTATAAGCATTATATGATAAAATACACTTGAAGACACTTTAAATATAGGAAGAGAATCTCCTCAAATGGACAATAATTGTACTTCTTGGGAAAGATGAACATCCTGTAATGAATGGATGGGTGCTTTAAGTTTGACTATACATGAGTAACAGAGTTGAAATTGACCATAGAAACACATAAGTAACAATTTCACTAACTTCTACAAAGGAGGATTTGCAAATTATTATAGAATTAGATTATATAGCATATTCAATGTTGTGTGTAATTATTAAATGAACCTTATGGCAAACTAGATGCTCATTCACAATTAATCCCATGTTTGTGTGTCAGGGAGACTCGTCTCGCTTGGCGGGAATCTATGTACTCAGTTTGTTTTAGGTAATGAGAATTGATTTTACCTTTGCACAGAGAACGAATGGAACTAGTACAGAAAGTTAATTCAGCAGTTAGATAATCTTTGGATTTCACTTGAAGTTTCTATGACTTAGATGTGAATTAGCTTTGCGGGAAATAGAAATAAAATGTCTTACTGTAAATGTCAGACTAAATAAGAAAAATGGTCCTACTTTGTTAATTTTCTTAGAATCAAGCATCCCTTTCTTAGCATCCCTTATCAATTTCATTTCAGAGACTACAACTGAATATACAATAGATTTACTTTATATCCATTCTCTTAAAGCTACACTTTTTGTTGCACAAGCCCAACCACACCTCCAGTAAGTTCTTGCCCTCCATCAGTATGCTTGGTATATCACTTGTTATTCTGATTCTGAGATGTCTTTACATCTCAGGCCTAAACTCTCTTGTGGTTTCCATGGGTGACCCAATATTTCATAAACAAGAGTAAAGCACAATACTGAATGTCAGGGCATATAATCACATGTAGTTGCAATTTTGAAGCAGCAATTTAAAACAAAGAGTTAAATGCTCAATTCATAGAACATGAATTTATTGTTCCCAAATTTTCTTCAAGTAAAAAGCAAATATTAGTTATTTTTAAATTTTGATGTTTGATTCTATTGTATATTTTAGCTTTCATACATCTTTTGAATTTATAAAAAAATTCTTAATTTAAAAACAATTATTACTTAATAACATATACTCTTATTGTTCACAGCTTACTCTTGATTCTGTACCCAAGGATTTTCCTTGGTGAGCTTGAGGAACCAAATAGGGTGATGGAGCTCAAACTCAAGTCATCCATATGAAAGGGAAGCACCTTACAGAATTTTTTATATCTCCATGCCCAGGATTATGACAATGGATACATTATTTAGTACTACTGTAATGGCTAAATTATGTAAGGTATTAATTTTATAGGTCACAATATACTGAGCCATATAAATTAGTGCCTGTTTATAGACAAATATAGTAGAGTGACAGGAAACAAAAAAATCAACACCCAAAAGTCGGTGGCTTTCCTATATACATATAACAAAAAGAGAAGAAAGGGATATTAAGGAAACAATTCCATTCACAATTGTGCCACAGAAAATCAAATATCTAGGAATCAACTTAACCCAAGTGTGCAAAGGACCTGTACAAAGAAAACTACAAGACACTACTCCAAGAGATAAAAGAGGACAAGAGGTAATGGAAACACATTCCCTTCTCATGGATGGGGAGAATCAACATTGTCAAAATGGTAATACTCCTAGAGCTCTGTACAAACTCAATGCAGTTCCTATAAGGATACCCATGACGGTCTTCAAAGAAATTGACCAAACACTCCTGAAATTTGTATGGAACAATAAACCCCCACGATACCTAAAGCAATCCTCAGGAAAAAGAAGATGGGAAGCATCACCTTCCCAACTTCAAACTGTACTAGTGTAGGCAGTAGTAATTAAAACAGCATTGTATTGGAATAAAAACAGACCTGTGGACCTATGGAATAGAACTGAGTATCCTCGACACCCAACCTCAAACACATGATCATTTAATTTTTCATAAAGGTGCCAAGAGTCAAAAATGGAATAAGGAAAGCCTCTTCAACAAGTGGTGTTGGGAAAATTGGGCAGCTGCATGAAAAAATAAATTTGACATCTGTCTAACACCATGCATAAAAATCAGATCAAAATGGATTAAAGATCTCAATATCAGACTTGAATCCATAAAGTACATTGAAGAAAATATAGGAAAAACCCTCCACGACATTGAAGCTAAAGGCATCTTCAAAGGTGAAACATCACTAACAAAGCAACTAGAAGAAAAGATAAACATATGGGACTACATGAAACTAAAAAAGCTTCTGCACCTCAAAAGAAACAGTGACTAAGATTCAAAGGCAGTCCACAGAATGGGAAAGAATATTCACCCAATGCCCATCTGATAAGGGGTTAATATCCAGGATACTGATAAGGCACTGGTAGAACTTTACAAGAAGAAAACAAACAACCCCATCAAAAAATGGGGAGAAGAAATGAACAGAAACTTCAACAAGGAAGAAATTCAAATGGCAAAAAAAAAATATGAAAAAATGCTCATCATCACATCAGAGAGATGCAAATCAAAACAACAATGAGATATCATTTGACACCACAGAGATTGGCACATATCCAAAAGAGCAACAACAACAAGTGCTGGCGTGGATGTGGGGAAAAGGGGACACTCATCCATTGTTGGTGGGAACGCCGGCTGGTGCAGCCTTTCTGGAAAACAATATGGACATTCCTCCAAAGACTAGAAATTGAACTTCCATTTGACCCAGCCATACCACTCCTGGGAATCTACTCTGGGAAGCCAAAAATATGCAGCGGGAACACCATCCCTACTTTTATGTTCATAGCAGCATTATTCACAATAGCCAGAATCTGGAAACAACCAGAGTGCCCAAGAATCTATGACTGGATAAAGAAGATTTGGTACATCTACACAATGGAATACTATGCAGCTGTTAGGAAAAATGAAGTTATGAAATTTGCCTATAAATGGATGGACATAGAGAAGAACATGTTGAGTGAGATTAGCCAAAAAGGGAGAGAGACAGAATAGAATAAATGCATTTATTTGCATGACATAAATATATATGTATGTATTATGATGCCAATATCTAAAGTCAAGTGAAACATATATCAGGAGGTTTTGTCAAAGGTGGAAATTATCACAAACGTGTGTGAGTCAGAGGCTAGGAAAGACAGAAAATGGAACAGTGTGCTAACAATTGTCAAAAGTACTAATACCAACCTAGAACTGAGCATTAAATTCAGGCAAAAGATACACATGACAACCCTTTAATGTATGTTCTGTAATCCACAATCTGAAGGAACATAAAAAGAGAAAGATATAAAGAGAAAGGAAAAGAAATAAAGAACCTGCCATGGAGGAGGGCTGGGGGGAGGGTGGAGAGGGAACCGGGGACATTGGTGGTGGAAGATGTACACTGGTGGAGGGATGGGTGCTGGAACACTGTATGACCAAACCCCAAATATGAATATCTTTGTAATTGTATATCTCATGGTGGTATAGTAAAATACTTATAAAAAAATAAAAATAAAATAGTGCCTGTTATATCAACACTCACTGGAGGAATTTACTATTTAGAAGAAAGTTACATGCATTAAAGAATGCTACAGGTGGAAATTGTAGAAGTTCTGTGGGTAAGATTCCTACCTGGTTTCAATCCCTGGTACCATAAGGTCTACCAAGCATCACCAGACATAGCCCTATAAATCCTAAGAATAGCTGGGTGTGGCCCTATTTGCCACCAAATACTATGAGGGGAGTATCATGTTCCCCTGTATGGCAATGTTCTAGCATTGAACAGATTATTAGCTCAATTGCCTAGTGGTTGCCAGAGTGTTCCCCAATCCCTTGAGCACTGCTTAGGAGGATTCCTTTCCTCCTGAAGTATTGAAAACACCATATAGATAATTCTCCATCAGTCTTTAATATTTTCATGTGTATTGAGAATATACAAGAGGATGATAACCTTTTTACAGACTTATTTTCCAGACTAGTAAAAATACTAGAAAGTGGGGCTGGTGAGGTAGTACAGTGGCTAAGGCACTTTACCTAGCATGGGGCCAAGCAAGGTTCAATTCATAGCACCCCATGTTACTCCCAGTGTACCCTCAATAGTGATCCTTGTGTACAAAGCCTGGAGTAAGCACTGAGCACTGATGGGCGTGACCCAAAAAATAAATAATAAAAACCCAGAAAGATAGTATAGAATCTTTTCCTATAGCAAACTTAAAATACAATTTTCCCTATTATAAGATAGTCAGGTATTGAAGAATATGTGCTCACCTTTTTAGAGTGCAACAACCCAGAGCATGAAAGTGTCAATTGGTTTTATCTTTCTCAATGAAAATTAAATGTTGAGACTCTAAAGCACTAATGACACTCTCCAATGTAGTTGCTGTGAGAAGCATAGTTTTTAGTTTCTGATTAAGCTTTCTTGTGTTTTGAACCATCACTTATAAAGTTGTGGTATGTTAATTTGTTACCTTAAAGTGGGTTATAATATAAGATCCATGACAGTTTTTGATAAATCAACTGATTTTATTAAAAACTACTTAAGTAGGCAGTCAGCCATGATCCAGGGATGCAGATGCAGGAAAGAGCTGTTGTTGACTCAACCCATGCTAGGCTGACCATGAGGCATCTTGGAGTGGGGGCAGGTTATAACTGTCACCTGTCACCCCGATAGAGCCTCAGACATCAGAGGGACTTCTTGCACCAAAATCACAGCCATTTTCAAGGTTCGGACTCCACAGCTCATAGGAGCCCATCCTAAGAGAGAAGTTGATTTTTATCCCAGTTATTTGGGTCTTGGCAGCTAAACACACCAGGCTTCTGTGAAGCTGGAGCTGGGGCTCTTCACCCAACCTGAATCAGCTCTGAAAGGCCCAGTAGGCCTCCCCAGAACTGCTCCTGGCACAGTCGGCCATGATCTATGGATGCAGATGGAAGAGCTGCTGCTGGTTCTCCCCAGGGTGCGCAGCCACAAAGCTGGCATATGATATCTCAAAGTCAGGTATATTAACACATCAGGTATCCTATTACATTTCATAGAATTAAGTATGGGGCATACAATCATAAGTGTCTGGGCATGATGTGTGGTCTGTGAAAACATATTGATAATTTACAGTTGATCGACAGTTGCATCATGCTGTATTTGACACCAGAGAAGAATTGTTCCTTGGAACATGCGACAAAAAGAGGCATTGGTGGCATTGGTGTCCTTGTCAACACGAACATGGCCATAAACATTGATTCATTTGAATGCCTTACAAACCGAATAGGATGATTACACTTGAAGAGATGTGGCCCACTGCCAGCAATTTCTATCTTCATTGTCTACGCACCAACATCCACATACAAAGAAGATGAAATTGAGAAATTCTACATGGAATTGGAGGAGTTCTATAAAAAAGATCACACCTTCTACAATATCATAGTCAGTGATTTTAATGCCAAGATAGGACCAAGAAGATCGGCTGAAGAACTCAACATCGGGACCCATGGCCTAGAATGGAACGAACAGGGTGAGAGACTATCTGAGTTCATCATGTCCACCAAGACCATTCATGGGAACTCACAGTTCCAGAAAGCTGAAGCAAAACGTTAGACATGGGAATCTCCTGGCGGACAGTTCCACAATGAAATTGACCACATCATCTTCAATCGACGGTTTTGTCTGACCGATGTAGCTGTCGTCCCCAAATTCCAAACAGGATCAGACCACCGTCTCCTTCGTGCAAAATTCTACTTCCCACAACGGGGAGAAAAGGCTACAAAGTTTAAGAAGAGAACTCCCAGAACGACCACCAACTGGGAACTCTTTGGCACCATTGCAGCAACATGGGAAGATGCCATCATTGACGACATCGATGAAGAATACAACCGACTAGTTCAGCACCTCCATGATTGTGCGAAGAATGCTGAGAGAGAGAAAGACAGAAAAGGACGCCTCTCTTCAGAAACTCTCGAGCTCATTCGCCAACATGGCAAGGCACGAGCCTCAGGAGACCAAATGCTAACATCCAAGCTTGCTAAACAGTGCAAAGAAGCGATAAAAGAAGACCTCAAAGACAGAAGAGCAGAAATACTGGAAGACGCAGCAGAAGCCGGGAAAAGCATTCGCACTGCCGCCTGTCCTTTGCCAACTATAAGACCAAGATGACTGCCCCTCCGACGCCTGATGGATCTATCACATCTTCCAGAAAGGAAATGGAGAAGATTATCCAGGACTTCTACTCAAATCTCTTTGATAGCCACATCCACCTGCCCACATACCAAATTCCACAGGATGGATATGTCATTCCCAACGTTCTCCCTTCTGAAATCCGACATGCCATCTCGTCAGTAAAGAAGGGAACAGCACCAGGCCCAGACAAAGTCAGACCCGAACACCTGAAGAATCTGCTGTCAGTACTCATCAATACACTAGCTCGGCTCTTCACACGCTACCTGTCCGAATGCAAGGTGCCCTCCCAATGGAAAACCAGCAGGACAGTTCTACTGTTCAAGAAGGGAGACATTCACGACATCGGCAACTATCACCCCATCTGCCTGTTGTCTGTCATCTACAAGCTGTTTACACGAGTCATCCTGAACAGGATTAGCAGAACACTAGATGAAGGACAACCATGCGAGCAAGCAGGCTTCCGGAAAGGATTCAACACAATCGACCATATCCACACGGTAACCAAGCTCATTGAGGTTTGTAGGGAGTACAAGATGCTGCTCTGTCTCATGTTCATTGATTTACAGAAAGCCTTTTGATTCTGTGGAGACTGAAGCAGTCATCTAAACCCTAGCCAAACAGGGTGTTCAAACCCAATACATCAAGATCCTTCGTGAGCTGTATTTCGGATTCACCACCAGGATCTCACCATTCTACAAAGAAGTGATCATTAATGTGAAAAGAGGGGTTCGACAGGCTGATACCATTTCACCAAAACTCTTCAGCGCCACCCTCGAGAACATCATGCAACAATTAGAATGGGAAGGAATGGGAGTGAAGATAGATGGTCGGCAACTACACCACCTCCGCTTCGCTGATGACATCATTCTAATAACACCAAACATTAGCCAAGCCGCACAAATGCTGGCTGACTTTGACCGAGAATGTGGAAAGATAGGTCTACAGCTGAATCTAAAGAAAACTATGTTCATGAAGAATGAACTAGTTCCAGAGGCCCCATTCACTCTCAATGGAACAAACATCTCTGAATGCAGCAGTTATGTGTACCTAGGTCGAGAAATCAACATGATGAACGACCTAAAACCTGAGCTTGCGCAGGAGGAAGAGAGCGGCATGGAATGCCTTCAAAGGCATCGAAGAAATAGCTAAAAGGACAAAGAACCTCCGGCTCCGGCACATCTCTTTGATTCCACTGTTCTCCCTGCATTAACATACGCCTCAGAGACCTGGGCCCAACGAAAGCAGGATGAGAATGCTATTCGGGTCTCCCAGAGAGGAATCGAAAGAGCTATGCTTGGAATATCAAGCCTCACTCAAGTGAGAGAAGGAATCGGAGTTCTGACCTTCGTCGCTATTCCAGAATCAGGGATGCTGTCTCGTTTGCCAAGGCATCGAAAATCAGATGGGCTGGACATGTAATGCGATTTGGAGACAATCACTGGACTAGAGCCATTACCGACTGGATCCCACGGGATGTCAAAAGATCACGTGGCCGCCCACCTACAAGATGGTCAGACTTCCTTGTAAAGACCCTGAAGGAACGGTTTGAGGCTCTTCATATTCCTGAATCAACAAGATGCCATTGGGCTACATTGGCACGTTATAGGGTCCAATGGAAATGTTACTGGCGCCGCTCGAGCAAATCGATGGATAACGGGTTTCAAGTGATCAAGTGATCAATTTCCTATACAGTGGATTCAAATGTTATAATGGAAATTTAATAATTTCCACTGGGTTTTAAGAATATATTCATTGATCAAATTTAGAGAATTAGCTCCAATAAGTACTTTATAGTAGATTATTTTGTGTATGCTTAGGAAGCGCTCAAACAGAGGTTGATAAAAATTTGAAATAAGTGTTGTCTGTAGGTGCAATGGTGGTGGCTCTGGGGTTGACTAGTAGAAACCCAGTATGTTAAATTTGTTATAGAAATATCCAAGAAAAATATTTAAATGCTATAAGTCTAACAATTACATTATGGTTCTAAATAAAAGTTCTTGACTATAGATTTACAAACGACTGATAATTCACACTTCTAATGTAGCCTGCTACTTGAGAAAAAAAAGTGAAGTTACTCTTTGGTTCCTTCATAATTAGCTCCTGTTGTCAAAGCTTTAGTTACAATTTGATAAAAATTTCCAAATGTCAAGAACCACGCAATCTGATAAATATGGATGACATTTAAGAAGAAAATTCAGGCTTTATGTTGCATTTACTATTAAATAATTGATTTATCTTTTGCATAATTATCTGTATTTCCATACGAATTAGACCTTTTTCTTTATGAAAAATGGTGTTATCACTTATTCCTTTAATTAGGTGGATTGTTACTGGTATTTTTTTTCCTCAATCTGGCCCAGGTATGCTGGTCCAGAGACTTTCAGACATGGGGCAGAGCTGTTCCTTGTTCTCCCTGTGCACAGCCTTTTATGAGGCAGTCGGGAGGCATGGTGGGTTCTAGCCCTGGCCCACCACCTCAGCAGAGCCTCACAACAAGCCAGACCACCCTCCCTCACTCCACGGGCGCCACCATTTTCCACATTTGGACTTCACTCTCATCAGAACTCCACCCAGCAGACCAGCCCATCACAGCCCATCACAGCTCAGCGCCACGCGGTTCATCAATAAATGCTTTATTTGGAGGTGTTTAAAAGAGTTTGCCTCCCGCTCGGCAAGCCTGGCAAGCTTCTCGTGTTGTATTTGATATGCCAAATTACAGTAACAATTATATTAGGTCATTTTCATGACCTAATATAATGGTTTGAGGCTCTTTATGTTCCTGTAGAAAGCCGATGCCCCTGGCTCTACTGGCATGAGACAGGACATATGGAGATATTACTGGTGCCCGCTCTAGCAAATAGATGATCAACGGGAAGATCGTGATCATGATCATTACTGGTATTGAGGTTCTTCTAGTTCCTGGAGCTAGCAGATGCCCTTGGGCTAAATAAGCATGTGACAGGATGTATGGAGATGTTACTGGTGCCTGCTCAAGCAAATCGATGAACAATGGGAGGACAGGTCATACAAGTGATTAGGTAGATGGGGGATAAATCCAGGAAACCCTTTAGATTTCAAAATAAGTAACTGAAAGTGGCAATTAGAGTATATATAGAAACTTTACTTATTGTTTGGAGTCAGATTCAATGATCTCCCAAAATTAAGTCTCCTCTAAATTTTATTTGCTAACTGAATACCTGAATGTATCAGTGCATATTTATTAACTACCACAATTAACTATCACAATTTATTAACTATTATTAAAACTTGATATAGACATGCCATTTCAGTAAGCAGACATTTAATAACAAATAGAAAACTTAATAATAGTTGGGAACTTTACTGCTAAACTTGGTGATAAATCACTGTATCACTGTCTTCCCATATATCATCGATTTGCTCGAGCAGGCACCAGTAGCATCTCAATATGTCCTGTCACATGTGAGATAGCACAAGGGCATCTGCCCACTCCAGGAACATAAAGAGCCTCAAACCGTTCCATCAGGTCATGGGAGTGAGGTCTATAATTGTTGCTGTTATTTGGCATATCAAATATGACATGGGTAGCTTGGCAGGCTCTGCCGTGGCGTGGAATACTCTAGTAGTCACCTCAAAACTCGAGCAATTTTTTATGAACTACATGGCTGCAAAGTGATAAATAGCAAACAAAATTGTGTAAACTCCTTTGAAAAACAGCTAGTTGTGAATTTCTTAAATATCACAGAACTTAATAACTTGATTCTCAGACATAATTGACTGCATTTTATTTTCACATGTGATATTTGATAAAAGCTCTCTCTATATTGATTTTAATTACTATTTTTAGAAACATACTTTTTAAAGTCACCAGCTTCACAGACTAAATGCAAATAAATCAAAAACATAAAGGACTTTTTAAGTTTTGGGTTAACATTGTAAGGCAAACATAAAAATTAAATTAAAATAGATTCATGGCTAGGAGCAAATGTATATATTTTATATTGTTGTATGTCAGTTGACTATCACACATCCTTATCACCAAGTAAATACAGAATTAGATTTACTCCTGTGACACTTTACTGAAGAAAGTCTCACACATTAGGTGACCTTGCATACTGGAGCTATAGAAATGTATTCAATAACTATTTCTGAACATTTTTTCTTGCCAGAAAGTGTTTTGTTAATTTTTATAAAAAATCAGCTGAGAGGATCAGAGATATAGCACAGAGGTTAAATTTCTTGAATTGCATGTGACTGACCACAATTTAATCTCCAGCACAACATTTGCTACCTGAAAGAACTGTCAGGAGTATATCCTGAACACAGAATCAGGAAAAATCCATGAGAACTGCTGAGTGTGGCCAAAAGCAAAAAAAGCAAAGAAAATGACTGAAAACTCAATAAAATTTTATTGTCACATTTGTACATAAAAAAAGAAAATAAAACATAAAAATAAAAAACATCCCTCATTTGGAGCACAAACCGTGGTTGCCTTAAAGACACAGCTGACAGGAATACGAATATTAAAGCAAGGCAGGTGAGGTTTCAGACAGGCAAAGTTCCTTCTGAGGGTGGGACTACTTTTGCAGCCAGGGATGTCTTAGTTTCTCCAACTCTACAAAGATCAGTATTTACGTATCTTGGGATATAAACTCCATGCATTTGGGCTACTTTAGGGCTGAGCAATTTCTTAAGATTTACTATTTTCCCAAAAGCTCACTACAATCTGCTTGCAATGATACCTTAAATGTGAAGAAAGGCAATTCTTCTTGTAAGTGGCAAAGCACTTGCTTGATTGGGTCTAATATCTGATTGAAAATAAAAAGTGATAGAGTTTTTGGATTTCATTTGAGATTTTTTTTTAGATGAAGTGTTGAGAGTAGAGGCTTATTTCTCTTTGTTGCTTATAATAAAACATAAAAAGAAAGAGATAAATTGAAGGAAATGTTAAGTGAAAAGAAATGAGAATGTGAAGATTGGAAAATTTCCCAGTAAGCATGTTTTGGCAAGAAAATCAAAGATCACTGTATCACTGTCTTCCCGTTCATCACCGATTTGCTCGAGTGGGCACCAGTCCCCAAATCAAAGATGTGACTGGAAAATCTCTTGAAAGAAAGATGATTGGTGTAACTTACAGACTTAGTCAGTCATCTCAGCAGAAATCAGTCATCAGGGTGGCGTTATACCTGCAGAAACTCTACCAGATGGGAATATAGGGAACAGATAAGTCAACATGAAAAGCATATGTTGACTTTTGGGAGTTCCTAGAGTACAACAATAGATATACTCAGCTGTGAATGTGCATTACGTTTCAATAAAAAGGTAGCATGACCTGAATGTGATTCGGAGATCAGCAAGGTTGCACTATGCACCTCAACTTTAGTTCATAGTAGATAGGCCCAAGATAAGAAAGCGACTCAAGGCTGTTTGTTATAAACAGGAGCGACTCCATTTTGTTTTGTACAAGTCACTCCATTATTTTGTGCACTGTATATGGTTATTGTAAGTTGTACATGATCACTGATAACCAGATGCAGACCCAAGATCTTTTGACCATAAACTCTGGTTATTAATTCAGGGCAAATAACTTTGAACACTAGTTCACTGACTTGAATAATTACTTCACAAAAAGTGCACAATGAACCTTTAAATAACACACTTCTCAACAAGAAGCACAGATATATACATGGGACTACATGAAAGTGAAAATCTTCTTTTATTTATGCTATGTTTGTAGCAGCACTAGTCAAAATAGCCAGAATATGGAAACAACCAGTAAGCCCAAGAATTGATGACTGGATAAAGAAGCTTGGTACATCTACACAATGGAATACTATGCAGTTGTTAGGAAAAATGAAGTTATGAAATGTGCCTATAAATGGATAGACATGGGGAGTATCATGTTGAGTGAAAATAGCCAGGCAGAAAAGGACAGATAGAATGACTGCATTTATTTACAGCATATAAAAATTAGCATGATACCAATATCCAAGGCCAAACAAAACATGTATCAGGGAGTCTTGTCAGTTGGTAGAATCTACTGCAAATGTGTGGGAGTCAGAGGTTAGGCAATACAGAGAAAGGAACAGTGCACTAATAATTATTGTAAATGATAATACCAGCGTAGAGCTGAGCATTGAAAGTAGGCAAAGGATCGCTTGATCACTTCACTTGATCACCTGACATCTCGTTATACATTGATTTGCTCTAGCAGGCACCAGTAACATGCCATCTGATTTTTGATACCTTGGCAAACTAGTTATATCAATGTTCTTGCTTACTTAAATGTGTGGTTTTATTGATGGTGTTTGATAGAGTCGATTGTTTATAAACTAAAAGTGTAAAAGCATATAGGACTCCACTTGGCTCTATCATGCTCATGGAACTCTTTCCGATGGTCAATCTTCCAGTTTAGAGTTGTTTTTTGTTTGCTTTTGTTTTCATCACAACTCTAGACTGCAAGACCAGAGAGATAGCACAGCAGATAATGCACTTGTCTTGCATGAAACTGATCCAGGTTTAATATCAGGCACCACACTTGGTGCCCTGCTCACCCAGCAATTAGATCCTGAGCACAAACAAGGAGTAAGCCCTGATCATTGCTGGGTGTTGTCCAAAAATCAAAGAGAGATGGAGAAAGAGACAGAAAAACTATGGGAAATACAGAAATACAGCAAATAATTGTGAAAGCACTCTGGATAGTCAAGACTTAATATTTGTGAGCATGAGTTAGGGATTCCTTGTGAAGAAGGGATATTTGACCCTGGTTACAAAACTATTAGTAATTTTTAAGAATAGCAAGTAAGATAGAACTTACTTTACTCATTTTGAATGTTAATTAACTACTACATCAATTTATCTAGCTACTCACTTGGTAATATTTTCCATGCAATTTCAAATATGAATAATGTGAAGACTGTAAAACTGAGGAAAAATATTGATTACTATTTGTTAAGTAGTAAAACATTAGCACAAAACATTTTGAGTTGTAATCAAACACAAAAAAAGTTCTTTAAAAACTATGTTGGAAAGAGAGAATAGGGTGTTTCAGAACAAGCAAATTGTTCATTTCATAATTCTTTCTATCATACTCCCAAGGTTTTTATCTATTCCAGTCTACCTTAATATTTCAGCAGCTATCTTGTTGGGGATACTGCTGGGGTCCCCGACAGTGTCAGGACAGAACTTCTCTTCTACCTCTGAGGATGCCGGGGAATAGATGAAAACTCACGAGTCCGGCACAGTTCCAAAATGGCTTTTAATAGTACAAAAAGCTCTTCCACAGCAATCCAATATAAAGAAAGAACTCTAGCGCTGGTCAGAACTTAGACCAAACAAGAGAGCCTAAATCTCTCACCAAAAAGAGGATCTCATCCAAGAGGAGTCCTACCCAAAAAAAGGAGCAAAAGGCCCAGGAGCAAAAGGCCAAAAGAGAAAAGGTGAAGGGGCCTCATCAGTTCCCTTATATACACCAAAGTAATCCAGAGAGGGTCAGGGAGGTAACAGGGATTTGTCAACAAATAATCCTAAACAGATTGTAGAAGAGCAGTGCCACACCCTATTACAGGTATATACAAAGGTTAAACCAAGGACTAATCCTGAGATTATCTCTTATGCAAAACACTGGAAAGAGAGAGAGGGAGCTGGTATAAAGTAATATATCTTAATTTCATGAGCTTCATGTAATCTAGATGGTACCCACAAGGTCCTTCTTATTTACTATCTGCACTAGGGTGATTCTGAGTATCTTGGTTTCCATATACTGAAAGGGTCACACTCGCCTGCTTGCGATCAAACTAGTATGATCCTTCCTATAATCTTCCTATAGTCTCAACATAGCCAGGGTGTTAGTCTCCGGTAAATTCTAACTGCCCCACGCTGGGTGCAGCGGACATAAAGAGGGCTGTGCCCAATCTAGAAAACATAGAAATCTTAGTAGATGTATAAGTCAGAAGTTATTCAGTCAAGGAGACTTCTTTATTTTTTTTTATTTTTTAAATATTTTATTATACCACCGTGAGATATACAAATAAAAAGATATACAATTAAAAAGTTCATGTTTGGGTTTTGGTCATACAGTGTATCAGCACCCGTCCCTCCACCAGTGCCCATCTCCCACCACCAACATCCCCGGTTCCCTCCCCTTCCCCAGCCCTGCTCCATGGCAGGTTCTTTATTTCTTTCCCTTTCTCTCTCTTTCTCTTTTCCTTCCCTTCCAGACTATGGATTACAGAACATACATTAAAAGGTTGTCATGTGTATCCTTTTGCCTCTATTTAATGCTCAGTTCTAGGTTGGCATTAGTACCCTCGACTATTATTAGCACCCTGTTCCATTTTCTGTCTTACCTAACCTCTGACTCCCACACGTTTGTGATAATTTCCACCTTTGACAAGACCTCCTGATATATGTTTCACTTGACCTTGGATATTGGTATCATAATATGTACATATATATTTATGCCATGCAAATAAATGCAGTCATTCTGTATCTGTCTCTCTCCTTCTGGCTAATTTCGCTCAACATAAGCTTCTCCATGTCCATCCATTTATAGGCAAATTTTATAACTTCATTTTTCCTAACAGCTGCATAGTATTCAAGGAGACTTCTTTAACTGCCACACCCTCTAGCAGTGTTTACATAGAAGAGAGGTCTCATTAGAATGAACCTTGGCTTAAGCAGACTAAGCTGGGAGTGGGCAAAACAGCAAAGCTCCCAAACTAGCTAAAACTGTCAAGCTGTCATCCAACACTATCTCAGTGCTCTTCAAGTTGATAAACTCTCCTGATTTCATAAACAATTTATTCATGGCCACTATAATAATCACCTGCCCCCATACCCATTTGTGGATGTCAATCTTTTAATCAAATGTTCTAAGGAAACTTTTTGAGAAATATTATCATAGCTTGGATGACATTCACAGTTGTTCCTCAAAAGTTTATTTTAGTCAAACACATTTGGAAAACTTGTTTAAAAAAATATGTGTGTCTGTAAAACTTCCCTAAATTTGAATGTTCTAATACATAAGCAACTCTTAAAAGTGAGCAAAAAAGGAAGAAGAAATAATTTTGGAAGATTTGTAAAAGAATTATTAGGCATATATTGTTGGAAAGAACTAATATAAACAATACAGACTGCAGAAAATATTCCACAATGCATATATTTATCAAATCATTAATCTGTACATCTTAAACACAATTTAAAATTATCTACTACATTCATTAAAATTAAAAAGAAAAGTATATGGATCCACAAAAAAAGTTGCAGGAAATAGACCTCTAATTAAATATATCTTATTTCTACATATTAGAAATAAAACTTTGACACTTTGGTTCCAAAACTAATTTAAGCCTCAGTACCTGTTATCTCTGCAGGAACACACTTAGAATCCAAACCGGGTGGCTGCTTCTTCATCTCTCAGTCCCACATTCACAATCCTTGGTCAATCTGCACTCTCCTAAGATTGCATTCACATTGCCATAACCCTGCTCACCACTGCAAATATCCACAAACAGACATCCACATGACAGTTCTACTCATAACATCTCTTCCAAAGCACACGAAGCAGGCAAAAACAGCAAGCCCTAAGCAAGTCAGCAAACAAGAAAGCAAACAAGCAAAAAGCCTCTCGTGTGGCTGGCCTTTTAAAAAACCCAACACTCTTATGAAAATCTCCAGGTGTACCACACTTCTCTGTCCTAGGTCTTAACAAATGCTTTGTTGGAGATCTACAACATTGTAGCCTTCTCTGTTCAGTTCTTTACAAAACAAGTAGGGAGGGAACTAATAAAAAAGAATCATACCTAATATCCACATATAATTTCAGACTATATTGCCCATGCTAGATCAATATCTCCATCCCCTTAAGATCCTTGTCTGTTCTGCTCTGCTTCAGGGTAATTTCATGTGCTCTGTTCTCTGTTTACTGAGAGGATCTTACAGGCCAGCATTTGAATGGGCTGGCATGACTTCTGCTTTCATCTTTGCAAAGCTAATTTAAAAAGTGTCCCAGCTCGTAACCAGGGTGTCTCTTCCTGTTACTGTCCAATCCCACAAAGAGGATCCATGGAGGACATGATAAAACATTATCAAGTCTAGATATTCTTGGGGCTATGGTAGAATTATGTGGGTATTCCAGGAGTTATTAACTCAGAGCCAAACTGACTGGCCTATATTTCTCACACCCTCTATCAGTGTTGCACAAAAGAGAGATCTCTTTAGCATCAAACACTGGCCTAAAGGCATGCAAATGGCTTGAGCAGCAATGACCCAGAGTCAATTACTGTGTGGCATCACTCAACATAATTTTACCAAAGTCATACAAAGATAATTATTAGTCATTGGTTTCATTTATATGTAGACCTTTAAAAAAGCAATAATCTTATAGACACAGAGCACAGATTAGTGATAATTAGAGGTGTAGGAGCAGGAGGGTAAAATGGGCGAAATGAAAGAAGGGAGCTAAAAAGTCAAATCCCCAGTTATATGTCATAGTTAATCATAGTATGTGGAGTATATTAATACAGTAGTATCTATTTGTAATTTGTTAAGAAAATAAATGGTTGTCTGGTTATTTTTTTGTTAAAGCACCATAGTACAAAAATACCACTGAAGTCATAGTTGTGAAGTTACTAAAACACCCCTGCACCATTATACCACTGCCCTTTACTTCTCCTTCTCTCTTAGACTCCTCAGTTCCCAAGTTCATTTATTTGTATAAATACTCTTATATACTGAGTACAAATAAGACAAAGAATTAGACCATAAACATAAATATAATAAGAACTAGGGTGTATTGGATCAGAGCTACTCTGTGCTCAGGGACTCATATGTGGTGCAGGGAAACAAACTGGGATCAGCCATATACAAGGTAAATGCCTTACCCTTAAACTATCTCTGAATAACTTCTATAGCTATGTATGCCAATAGATGGGAACTGGATTTTTTAGTGGTAACAATTCTACAAATATACAAATACTGAATTATTATATTACATGTAGGAATCTAAACATAATGCCATATGCTCATTGATTGAAATAAAATAATTATGATATTATAGCTATTAATATAATAAACCTATGCTAACATGAGCGAATCATTTAAGGGTTTAATCCTGAGTCTCTATTTAAGCATCGTTTATTGGGGTATTTCTTGCATGTGACAGGACAAATTGAGATGTTACTGGTGCCCGCTTGAGCAAATCGATGATCTATGGGAAGACAGTGATACAGTAATACAGTGATTGGGGTATTTGGAAACCATATGAAGTGCCAAGCATCAAACATGGGTTAGTCACAAGCAAGGCAAGCACATTAACCCCTGTACTATTTCTTTGAACCTGTCATAAAGATACATTTGGTTTTAAATATATTTAGAGCTTGTAAATGTAAATGTAGCTTGTAACTTGTAAATGTACTTACTAATTCAGGTGTAATTTGATTTCAGAAGCCATTCTCTCATTATAACATTAAAGTGTCTAAACTTACCTGTGTTGAATCTTTATTGTTTGATCTTTCGTATCATCTGTATTATTTACAAGGAAGAGACAAACTTAATGTTTCAACTTGTCTTAATTTAGATAGGCATCTTTCTGACTCGAAGACCTTGACCTGTAAAATCTAAATGACCTACCACAGAGTTCCTTCTCTAAGTCTATTTTTTGAAGATTTACTTTAGAAAAAATGCTATTATAAATTATTTGCTATTTTAATATTTAAATATTCTACAAATTTCTAAATGCCATTGTAACTCAGATCTGTTTTCCAAGAGCTTAGGAACCATTGTTTTGTAATTCAGAGAAGAGAGGACCCTGATGAGAGGGCCCAGAGCATAACATGTCTTGTTTAATTTGCAATATTGTCTCAAGCCAAAAAAAAATTAAAAATTTTCTCAGGTCACCCGCACAGCAGAGCCTGGCAAGCCTTCCAGTGTCGTATTTGATATGCCAAATACCAGTAACAATTATAGACCTCATTCCCATGACCTAATATAATAGTTTGAGGCTCTTTATGTTCCTGGAGCAAGCAGATGTCCTTGGGCTCTACTAGCATGAGACAGGACATATGGAGATGTTACTGGGGCCCACTTGAGCAAATCGATGATGAAGGGGAAGACAGTGATACAGTGATAAAAATAAAACCAAATTTTTTTTTTGCGGCAAGTCAAATTAACATTTATATATATATATGAATTATAGACCTGTACACTTCATAAATTAAAATACATAGTTACATTTCTCCCTACTGTAGCAGCCTTGAGTAAAGTTTCCTTACGTGTAAAACTTCTAGCAGAATTTTTGAATTCACAATATTCTGTGTGTTCTCTATTTCTAATCACCTACTTAGACTGCACAAAATGACCTGTCATGATAGAAATTACTAATGATTTAATATTTTTAAATATATTTTTGAACTAGTATAATTTATTTTTCTTTTTTATCATTTTGGGTCACACCTAGCAGTGCTCAGGGGTTGCTACTGGCTCTGCATGCTGGAATTAATCCTGCTTGTGGGAAACCATATGGGATGCCCGGATTGAATCTGGCTTGGTTGCCTGCAAGGGTACCCTACCCTCTCTACAATGGCTCTGGCCCCAATTTATTAGTTCTTATAATTAATTTTGCAATCAGTAATCTACTTGATATTTGGAATTCTATCTAAACTTTATCTGAGGAAATTTTTTTACAAGTAAAATTAAAAAACTTTAATTTTTTTCTTAAAGTTTAAAAAACATATCTATGCTCTGTATAGAATAATATATTTCATTTTCTCAGGCACATTTGCATCAATTTAATATTGCAATTAATATCAATTTTTCCTTTAATATAGGTTCCCTGAGGTCAGTATTTTTTCTTAAATTTTGAACAAAAATAATCATTGAACAAAAATTATCATTGTAGCCATAGCCCAGTGGGGAGGGCGGTTGCCTTGCACACAGCCACCCAATATCAATTCTGGCATCCAATATGGTCCCCTGAGCACCACCAGGTATAATTCTTGAGTGCAGAGCCAGGCGTCACCCCTGAGCATCGCCAGGTGTAACCCAAATTGACTCTCCTACCTCTTATCACAATATCTCGGATAATATTTTAGTATTTTAGAGGGTGGGTATTGTTGAGGATTTTGTCATTCATAAAAATTATTCACCTTACTTGGCTGGTCAGAGTGGTGGGTACTAAACAAGAGGGGACAGTAGGAGCTGCCGTCTCAAAACTTCTCAGACAGATTTCCAATCATTATGTCGAGGCAATGACCTGACCTACATGTGATGCCCGGATTGGACCTCTGATTCTAGCTTCCAGCATGAATCGCACCTTGGGAGAATTATATTCAATACAGATCTTTACAATTCATAGAATTTAACTACTCAATCTATACATAGAATATATTTGTTTATCATAAATGTAACAATACAATTATTTTCTCATTAACCTGTAGTTTTGATTTTCCTTTATTTTAAATTAGAACTCTTGGTTATTTTATTTAATGTCCAAATTCTCTTACACATACTGACTCATTTTTCTATAGGAATTTCCTGGAGAGCTTATTAGCTCTCTTCAGTATGTTTGCATCCATTTTCTAAACTCTATCACATTTAGGATATTAAGTAATAGTGGAGGATCATTTTATCCTAATAAAATTGCATTAGATGATTCAAGTAATTATTACTTGAGATAAAAGTAAGGTAGTACAGTGGGTAAAAAGCATTTGTCTTGCGGTGTTTGACCTAGGTACTATACCTGGAACCCCATATAATTCCTCAATCCTACCAGGAGTGATTCCTGAGTACAAAGGAATCACTTACTCAGTTATTCCTGAGTAAGTAAGCCCTGAGTGCTGCTGAGTGTAGCCCCAAAAGTAAACAAACTTAAAATTGAGTTATGCATATATTGCTACTATTTAGTTCCAGATTATATGCAGCCTGCACTTAACATTTGATATTTTTATTGGTTGAGTTTTTAAAGATTTGCATATGCATTGTGCATTTTGCCAACTTTCTTGGAAGTCAAGCCAATTTTGCATTAAAATCACATTCAAATATTTTGTGTGTGGCAAAGAAAATATTTTATCAATCCACATGAGACATGATTATCACCTACTTGCCTAATCTCTTTTATAATTTGACATGTAATAGCCTTCTAACTGGTCTCTCAACTTCAACACTTGTTTCCCCTCTTCACTTTATTTTTTATTGAACAGCACCAATTGATCACTTGATCACTTGAATCCTGTTATTCATCGATTTGCTCGAGCGGGCACCAGTGACATTTCCATTGGACTCTATCATGTGCCAATGTAGCCCAATGGCATCCGGTTGATTCAGGAATATGAAGAGTGTCAAACTGTTCCTTCAGGGTCTTGACAAGGAAGTCTGACCATCTTGTAGGTGGGCGGCCACGTGATCTTTTGACATCCCGTGGGATCCAGTCGATAGCAGCTCTAGTCCAGTGGTCATCTCCAAATCGCATTACATGTCCAGCCCATCTGATTTTCGATGCCTTGGCAAACGAGACAGCATCCCAGATTCTGGAACAGTGATGGTGGTCGGAACTCCGGATTCCTTCTCTCACTTGAGTGAGGCATGATATTCCAAGCATAGCTCTTTCGATTCCTCTCTGGGAGACCCGAATAGCATTCTCATCCTGCTTTCATAGGGCCCAGGTCTCTGAGGCATATGTTAATGCAGGGAGAATGGTGGAGTCAAAGAGATGTGCCCAGAGCTGGAGGTTCTTTGTCCTTTTAGCTATTTCTTCGATGCCTTTAGAAGGCATTCCATGCTGCTCTCTTCCTCCTGCGCAGCTCAGGTTTTAGGTCGTTCATTATGTTGACTCTCGACCTAGGTACACATAACTGCTGCATTCAGAGATGTATGTTCCATTGAGAGTGAATGGAGCCTCTGGAACTAGTTCAGTTTTCATAAACATAGTTTTCTTTAGATTCAGCTGTAGACCTATCTTTCCACATTTTCAGTCAAAGTCATCCAGCATTTGTGCCGCTTGGCTAATGTTTGGTATTATTAGAACGATGTCATCAGTGAAGCGGAGGTGGTATAGTTGCTTCACTCCCTTTCCTTCCCATTCTAATTGTCACATGATGTTCTCGAGGGTGGCGCTGAAGAGTTTTGGTGAAATGGTATCACCCTGTCGAACCCCTCTTTTGACATCACTTCTGTGTAGAATGGTGGGATCCTGGTGGTGAATCCGTAATACAGCTCATGAAGTGTCAAGGAGTGCTTCCGGGGTCCTCGACAGTGTTGGGAAGCAAGTTCCCTTCTACCTCCGAGCCGGCGGGGAATGGATGTAGACTCAAGAATCCAATGCAGTTTTAAAAGGGCTTTACTATCACAGGATCCAATATACAATCCAAGAGCAGGGAAAACCTCTGGACTCTGGGTTTCCAGATAGGCCCCAGCCAGCTGTAGGCCAAGATGGCTGCCACCACGGGTGTTGAGGCCCAACAGAGAATGGAGAGGACGGAGAAGCAAAAAGCCAAGGGAAGCTGAAATTGCAAAAAGGGGGAAAAGAGAGAGATTCTTTCTTCTTGCAACTTATTTTATATCTAGAAATCCGCCCATACTCCCCAGCCCAACCCTTTCTAGGCTGGGCTATCTAGATATGAAAACAGGAAAATAGCTCTATAGAATATAGCAACTTCAGGAGACCATCTGGTTGTTTACAAGGACCCAGAGCTAATTCAAAGCCTCCTAGCAGAGCTGGGAGAAACTATAAGCTAAATGTAACTTCCCCTGGCAGGAAGGATCAAATGCCCTCAGGTAATTTCTCCCAGCACCTCACCTAATATCTTGAACCAAGATCTGCTTGGAATTGCCTTTATAGGGTAGAGAAGGGGGTTTCTGAGATGGCATGTCTCTGTATCAAAGACTAATACTAATGCCAGTTAAATATTTCTCCAAGCCTTCACAAGAGTCTCATCTACTTCACGGTAGTTTTGTATTTTAGTTGCCTTTGAGTTATCAGGGAGCCATGCTTGCTTGCTTGGGGCAACCAGCATTTCTCTCTGGTCTAATTACTTAGTGATCCAACGTGGCCAGGCAAATATGCTGGTAAGATCTAGCTAGTCCCACGGTGCTTGTGGTAGCATGAGAGAATATTTATACCAGCCAGTACAGAATACATGGTCAGATAAGACTGCCACATTCAGACTATCTGCCTATCTATGAAATGACCGGCAGGAGGCAATCCAGGGCAGATGCAGAGGCCTAGGCTTTTAGGTGTCCTGCAACAATGAAGGATCTTGATGTATTGGGTTTGAACACCCTGTTTGGCTAGGGCTTCGATGACTGCTTCAGTCTCCACAGAATCAAAGGCTTTCTTTAAATCAATGAACGTGAGACAGGGCAGCATCTTGTACTCCCTATAAATCCCAATGAGCTTGGTAACTGTGTGGATATGGTCGATGTGCTGTTTCCTTTCGGAAGCCAGCTTGCTCACATGGTTATCCTTTATCTAGTGTTCTGCCAATCCTGTTCATGGTGATTCATGTAAACAGCTTGTCGATGATGGACATCAGGCAGATGGGGCGATCGTTGCCGATGTGTGAATGTCTCATTTTTGAACAGTAGAACTGTCCTGCTGGTTTTCCATTGGGAGGGTACCTTGCGTTCAGACAGGTAGCATGTGAAGAGCTGAGCTAGTGTATTGATGAACACCAACGGCAGATTCTTCAGGTGTTCAAGTCTACTTTGTTTGGGCCTGGTGCTGTTTCCTTCTTTACCGAACGAAATGGCATGTCGGATTTCAGAAGGGAGAAAGTTGGGAATGACATATCCCTCCTGTGGAATTTGGTATGTGGGCAGGTGTATGTGGCTATCAAAGAGATTTGAGTAGAAGTCATGGATAATCTTCCCATTGCATTTCTGGAAGATGTGATAGATCCATAAGGGCGTCAGAGGGCAGTCCTCTTGGTCTTATAGTTGGCGAAGGACAGGCTGGTGGTGTGAATGTTTTTCGCATGGAATTGTTGCTCTTCAGGCATTTGCACTGCCCGAAGAGCAACGACTACTCAATTACTCAATTAAAATAAAAGTCAGTCCTCCACTTAAAAGAATCTGATAGCTTTTTATTCCACTTAGAATCATGAAATACTAGGAGGTCATTGTTTGGGTCCTCATTAGTTTTCTGACTTAAGTACTTACACTCTTCTCTAACTCATACCTGCTGAAATACCTAATTTGTTGTGCTCTTTTACACCACCCCCTACTTCTCCTTAAGGGATTTGCATTAACTTTTATCCCAGAATGGTATGTTCAAATTGTTTCAGAAAACTCTCCCTAAAATATAATCCAAGTATCAGTACCCTATGTTTTCAAAGCTTTCTCAGTGTCTTTCTCCCTTAGGACTTTCAGCTGATGTCTAATTATTTCACTTATTTAGTTTATTATCTCTCTTCCTGATTTGACAGTAAATTTCTTGTGTGTCGGGGATGCTCCTGGGGTCCCCAACAGTGTCAGGACAGAAGTTCTCTTCTACCTCCAAGGATGCTGGGGGAACAGATGAAAACTCATGAGTCCGGCACAGTTCCAAAAAGGCTTTTAGACCATATAAGTGAGCCAAGGTCTCCCACCAAAGAGAGAGGATCTCACCTGAGAGGAGTTCTACCCAAAGAAGGGAAAAAGGCCAAGGGGCCTCATGTCAGTCCCCTTATATACATCAAAGTAATCCTATCTGTGGCAGGGAGGGTACTGTCAACAAAGAACCCTAAACAGATTGTAGAAGGGCAGTGCCACACCCTATTACAGGTATAAACAAAGGTTAAGCCAAGGACTAATCCCTTCTACTGAGATTATCGCTACTGTAAAACAAAGGAGAGAGAGAGAGAGAGAGAGAGAGAGAGAGAGAGAGAGGAGAGAGAGCTGGTATAAGGTAATACATCTTAATTTCATGAGGTTCATGTAATCAAGATGGTACCCACAAGGTCCTTCTTATTATTATCTGCACCACAGGGTGATTGAGTATCTTGTTCTCCATACACTGAAAGGGTCACACTCGCCTGCTTGAGACCAAACTAGTATGATCCTTCCTATAATCTTCCTATAGTCTTGACATAGCCAGGGTCGTAGTCTCCTGGTAAATTCTAATTGTCCCACGCTGGGTGCAGTGGGTATAAAGAGGAGCTGTGCCCAATCTAGAAAACATAGAAGTCTTAGTAGATGTATAAAAAGTCAGAAGTTATTCAGAGTCAAGGTGACTCTGTAACTGCCACACCCTCTAGCAGCGTTTACATAGAAGAGAATTCTCATTAGAATGAACCTTGGCTTAAGTACATGTAAGTAGTTTAAGCTGTGTGTGGGTAAAACAGCAAAGCTCCCAAACTAGCTAAGCCTGTCATCCAACACTTGTGGATGAGGTGTTTGGTCTTCTTTGTTTACTCCCCTATCTCTACATAACTAGAATATTATCAGATGGATGTAGAATGAATGTGTCACCTGCAAATTGTTATGTAAAAAGTTGTAACCTCAAGATATTGTTGTTCATAGGTAGGGTTTTTGGAAAGGAAATTTAGATAAGGTTGGTCATGATATTGTATTCTTTCATATTATGATGTTTCCTTACCAAATGTAGACATATATTTCTTTTCTTCCATTTAAGGATCCAAGGCCATGAAGAAGAAAACTGGAGTACATGCCTGGCATGAAGATTTCTTGGACTCAATTCATGATCTAGTAAGTGTGTCCCCTAAACCATCTGAACACTACCCAGAAGACCCATTTTCCTAAAGAAAACAAAATTAAATATTGCTACTTAAGTCACCCAATCTATATTATTTATTAATCTTTTAGCGGTTCAAGTCGATTCAGCTACTGGCACATGGTAGATTAAATGAGTCATTAAACAAGTACATAAATAAATAAGGATGTGGAAAAGAAAGACTCATATCTTGAGGCTAAAGATTTTCTCTCTAAGCAGGATAACCAGGCTGTCAAATACCACTAAGATAGTTCTTCCAATTCAGTAGTGGTAAAATGAAAAGCAATAATCTATAACTATAGTTGAAAGTATTAAATTCAGTTTTTATCTATTACATTAAAAAGTGTATTATAATGGGGGTGTGAGCCAGAATATGCCAGTTGAATTCTTAGCTTTCCCATCAACTAGCAACTTGGATAAGTTATTTAATCCCTTATGCATCATCTGTAAACTTGTTATAATAGTTATAATAAAATCCTATTCAAAGAATTGGCATTTATGTAAGTTCATGCAGTAAATTATTTAAGATTCTTGGCATATGAGAGTTCAATAACTATTAGATAGTAATAAATTGTTATACACTAGCTAGTCTTTACAGACAACAAAAAAATTGCCCCATTGAATATAATTGCCATTTTACAAACAGCTCTGTATTTAGCACATATTCTCAGATGAACATACACCTTATGCGGAATGTCAACATTGAGTTTTCCAATTAGTTTGCAAAGAGCAATGCACTTTAACTTTCAGAAAAAATTCAATCATTTTTTATGCTCCTAAATTCTATCTCAATGGTAACACTGACACAAAAGAAAGCTAATAATGAGAACTTTTAAATAAAGCTTTGTGGATTTTCTGTTTCATTTGTTTCTCTTGGGGAGGCGGGGCGCTCCTGGAGGTGCTCAGGGACTTCTCCTGGATCTGCATTCTGGGATCACTCCTGGAGGACCAAATGAGTTGCCGGAGATTAAATTCAGGCAGGATATGTGCAATGCTAGCATGCTACATATTGAACTATCACAGGTTGAAGTAGAGATCATTTATCATAGGTGTTCAGTACATAATACACACTTAAATTAGGTGATACTCCTATTAGATTAAAACAAAATAGTATTGAAAATAAATATC
>JAJIBD010009251.1:0-38606 GCA_021461705.1 Cryptotis parvus
CCTTTTTAAATACATTTATTCAATTACCTTTGCTAGAGCTAAGAATCTGATCTTTACAAAAAGTTAGGAAAACATGGTTTCTCTCCACCTTCACTTTAAATTTGCCAAATGACTTAATAAACCTGGAGTGTTCTTTTGCATAAACACAGCAAACAGGAGAACTCTCCACTTAGGGATACCCCATTACTACTAGAAGTCCTGGGGATTGGCTAAGACAGAGCAGGAAAACACCAATGATGGTATTTTTTAATGTCTATACCTGTCAGGGCTACCTGAGGGTTGACCATAACATGAAGTATAGAAGTGAATTTTTTTAAATAACAGGAAGATAATCCATGGAGATGCCAGTGGGAACAAGGAAAGGAATCCTGTTAAAAGTGAATCTGGTTTTGAAAATTTACAGGACAGAATGAATGTAAAGAAATGTATAGAAGGTCTGAGGATGTTGAGGAAAACTATGCTAGTACCTTTCTGGCAAGATCTGTGGGAATGATAGTAGATAAACGGTATGGACTCCTATTACAGGGCTCCTAGAAAATTGGCAGTTAGGATTTTTGACATGGGAATTAAATGAATTGTGCAAAACTTTGTTAAACTGTCTGGTCTATTTCTACAGATCTTTATGCTTCTTTTGAGTAGGTCCAACAGAAAACTGGTATATTTCATTTCATTGTAAGTAAAGTTGAGATATATGCTTTTCTCTCTTTGCACCTTCAGTACATTTTTGATGTTCCATGGCACTGTGTCGGTTTACAAATCCAGACACAATTTTTACTCTCTGCAATAGGTCTACCCAACATGCAGACAGGAAAGTCAGTTATGGGACCCCAAAGCCCTCTTGCAGGGAAAACAGGAATCAAAGGGATTGATCTAAGTGACAGGAGCAGGTAGTTATAACAGTACAGTTACTAGTACCCAACAAACTTCAGGGAGACCCTAGAGGCAGAGCAGCTCAAGGAAGAACTGAAAATCATCTCTGCTGTGAATAACAAGGAATCTGCCAATCTGTGTGACTGACAACTGTTTGGGCCATGCAATAAAGAAGGCTGCAGCAGTAGGGAATGGCTTCAGTCCCAAAGAGGGATGTGGTCACTCTCTGCTCTTGAAAACCCAGTGAAAGAGGTCTGAGACCACATGTAGCTCATCATGGAACCTGAAGCACTTTTAATACAGAATTTATTTGAGTCATTTTTTTCATTTATTCTACATTTGTATTTCATACACTAATAAGTTTTCCAGCTACTAGGCTACACATAAAAAGACAGTATTAAAAAGGTTATCTATTTCCATTGATATTCAATTTAAGTGAGATTATATTTGCTCCATTATGAAGAAACACAAGAATAATAAGAAAACAATGAGCATATTATTTTTTAAGAGTATGGGCTTTGGTTAAATAATACAGACGAGTACATTTAGGCATTATCCCTGAGCACAGAGATAGGACTAAACCCTGAGAATTTACAGATGCAGGCCAGCAGTCACCACACCCATATCAAATTAAAAAAATAAGAGCTGTTATCCAAAATGCCTACAGAAATTCTTTTTCTTTTCCACAAAAATTCTTTATGCAATGAAAAACAAACAATGCAGATAAAAACTTGACCATAAATTATAATAGAAACCTAGGCAGAGAAGAAGTACCAAAGGCACATAAGTTATTTAGGTTTATAGGGTCAAAGCAATAGTACAGCAGGTAGGGTTTTCCTTGCATGTGGCCAACCTGGGTTCCACCCATGTTATCCCCCTATGGTCCACTGAGCACCACCAGGAGTAATTCCTGAGTGCAGAGCCAGGAGTAACCCCTGAGCATTTCTGGGTGTGATACAAAAAAGCAAAATAGAATACAATAAATTTATAGAAGATGCCATCAGAGAAGTAAAAATTAATGCAATAAAATAATATTATATAATATTAGAGTGACCAATATATTATATCAAAAGCTTGTAAGTATACACAATTTGTACCAAATTTAAAATTGGTAAAATGTAAATAGTTGCAGCCAATTTGAGAGATAATCTGGTTATTTCTCATAAAATTAAATATATTCAAGAGGTTGGGAAATTGTATGATGTGTAACACAATTTCCTTGCATATACAGTTATATATGTTTGATCCATGAATTGCAAACAGTCTCCTGAGTACCAACAGGAATGATCGATGAGTAGAGAGCAAGGAGTCAGTCTTGATTACAGCCCAGTATAACTCATTCCTCCAAAACTAAAGCCAAAACTAAATCCAAAATTATACATATGTAACAATCACATACTTGAAATTTACTGAAAGTTTTTCAAAAATATGTCCAGAAAGAAAACTTTATACAATCGTTTATAGATATTTGTTTGTAATGGCCAAAATGGAAATGACCAAATGACCTTCAATTGATAAATAGATTAACATTCTAAATTTAAAGTGGAGAATTACTTATGAAAAGAAGTCAGCTGCCAAGATAAGAAAAGGCATAAAGTAGTGTTACTCATTTCAAAAAGCCAATATCCAAAGGTTATATGTTGTGTGGTTTCAGGTCTATAGTCCGTTATGAAGAGATTTAAAAATGAGTGATTTCCATTACAATTGTGAATAATTAGACAAAAAAATCCTGTCCTAGAGGATTTTTAGGGGAGTAAAAATAGTGTGCAATAATATGATAGATGAATATCATTAAATACTTGTCCAAACTCTTGGGGATGTACCGCAGTAAGAGTGTGCCAAATGTAGCATCTGAGGGATTGTGATTTATCAAAATACATTTATAAATTATAGTAAATGCAGTAGTGTAAGTTTTTGTCATCTAGAAAGCTATGCATGTGTGAGAGTTAGAAATATAAGGGAAATCTGTGTTTTAAAATTTGCTATTAATCTAGAATTGATCCCAGTTAAAAATAAAAGATACCAATTTATTAAGCATGGCATTTATCAATATGCTATAATTCTATGATCTGGATATCTGATAGATATTTTAGCAGCTAAAACAAGCATTACATATACTATTTTTGCCTAAACCCAGGGAATTTGCATTCCACTCTGAAACTGCATGTTCAATGGTCTTACCATGTTTCCTCCACAGGGTTAAATATTTAAGGAACAAGCACCTATTTTGGACTCAATCGTTGACTTAAGATTTCTTTTTTGGGGGCCGAATGATAGCACAGCGGGTAGGGCATTAGCCTTGCATGCGGCGGCCAGAGGGTTCAATTCCCCGACATCCCATATGGTCCCCTGAGCACTGCCAGGAGTAAATCTTGAGTGCAGAGCCTGAGTAACCCCTGAACATTGCCAGGTGGGACCCAAAAACAAAACAAAACAAAAAAGATTTATTTTGTTTGCATGGAATTCCTTCTCTTTATGAAAATTCTGAGACAGTCTAACTAGAGGTTCAATGCATGGCCTAAGGAAGTGCTATGCTTTGGTCTCCGCAGTGCTTTGGGGTTACAAGGCACCTGTTGGCACTAATACCACCTGTTTAGGGCCTCCAGGGTTTCCCACAATGATGCTCAGGGATCATGTGCCTCCAGGGACTTAACCAGTTTCTGCTGCATGTGGGGCATCACCCTTAATCCTATATTGTCTAGCCCTCAAATACACTTTCAACTGTATTGTGTTTTCCATCATTAAGTGGAATCTAATTTAGTGGGTATCTTACTGAATCAGATATGTTTATTGCTCCAGAAAGAGAAATGTTTGCTTTGTTCTCATTACAAGATTCAAAATATTTTACCAGTTTTATTTGTTAATGATTGTCTAGGTTCACACATTTTGTATCTAATTCCAAAATTAGTTTTCTCACACAATTGCAGGGTTTAGAAACATGTTTTACATAAAATGTTACCAACTCCCACTGATGTTTTAATTTCTCAACTGCAATGCTCATTGAAAATAAAAAATTGGCATAGAAGACCAGTTTCTGGGGAAAATAAAATTCCTCATCCAGTTGAAATAGATATTAGAAAAGAGAAATTTGTGATGAAAATCACTCTCATTTAAAATAAGTAATCTTGGAATACATTCAGTTTTAATATATAGATTTTTGTGTTTTATAGTAGTTTCTCTCGCATACCAGAGCTTTCCTATAAAATCTCTTGTAAGCCAAATTTATGTGAAGTCAGACACAATTACTCTTTAATTTGTTTGGAATTTTTTCTTAGCATTTCCTAATCTCCAAATCTTTTACCAAATAATATCAGTTAACAGAACAAAAACCTAAACTAACATTTAAGAAAGTAAATTCAGAAATGATTTGATAGATACAGCCCTTTCCCCAAAAGGAACTTGGCAGTTCCACTCTTGCAGCTAAGGATGTGTGCCAGTATGCTACCTCCAAATGGCTCCTCAGGATGTGTGCCAGTGTGCTACTTCAAAATGGCTTCTCACGATGTGTACCAGTGTGACATCTATAAATTGGATGCTGCAAAATAAACACTGTTCTTGCTTTTCTATTTCTATCTTTTTTTTTTGCAAATGTGTATATGCTCTGGACTTCCTAGCCAGTAAAACACAAGTTAGAAATAATTTTGTATATGTTAATTTTTGTCTGTTTTGGTCATTTGGTCATACTTGGCAATTCTCAGTTCTTACTACTGGCTCTATGCTCAGGTATAACTTCTGGAATAATGCAGGGAACCATATGCATTGCCTGGGATCAAACCCCTGGTTGCCTGCCTGCTGTACTATATTCCTATACACGGTTTGCGTAATTCTTTTAAGAATTAGCTTATGTTATTGGTATGATCTCCATGTATCCCTCCATATCAGAAAATGACCTGGCTGACACCACATATCTGATGTACATATCTTGTCTATGCATTTCTGATCCATCACTCATAAGTGATATTGGTTATTCCAAAATAAAAGCATTGAAAAGAGATAAAATTTTGCCCCTTATTCATGTAAGTGTACATCATTTTGGTGAAATTTTTTTCTTTAAGTTATAAAAGAAGATCATGTTGTCATTTGCGCAAACATACAAGCAATATTGGTGTCCCAAAGCCACCATCACCAGTTCAGGGATTGAACACAATGGCTTGCCACATGCAAGACGACACTCAATCACTTAAGCTTTCTGAGTTATTTGAAAAATAATTTTTAAATGTGATATGACTATTTCACTTGTCACTTTTCTTCCTGTTGTTCATCAATTTGCTCGAGCAGGCACCAGTAATGTCTCCATTCATTGGGAATGAGGTCCATATTGTTACTGTTTATGGCATATCAAATACACGACAGATAGCTTGCTAGGCTCTGCTGTGGCTCTGGGTTCACCCACAGGGCCCAGTCTTTTTCTATATCAGACCATCAACCATCCAGGGCCCATGGGGCAGAGCCCTGAGTGTAGACAAGTCTCTCTCCTGCTGATGCAGCCGGGCACCGCAGCCACACCCGCAACCTTGAGGGCCTGGATGAGCATATCATTGTCTCTAAATGTTTTATATAAGATGTTTAAATAATCATTACTATCACTTTATTCTGAATATCTTGCATCAATCAAATTATGCAAGGTTTTAAAAATTAAATTAGTGGATGTGTCATGTGAACATTGATTGTCATGTGAACATTGATTTTTTTTGTACAAACTTTTCTCTTTATTATAGAATTCAGTTATATTGGAAAGAGTGAATATTATTCACTCTAAGGCATATTAAGGCATATTATTCAATTTTCAGTGAAATTTCATGATATATTGCTTTAGATATTGAAGTGACACAGATAAGATCTTCATAGATATGATTTCAAGTGTATAAAGCTCAAATTTGACAGCATTTCTGAAAGATGCCTCTAAATTTTTTAATATCACTATATGCAAAATTTAGAATTTCCTTATTCTTAGATATATATATCCTATATATATCTCCAAGAATATATTTCTAATTACATAAATATAATTATATACAAATTATGTATCATATATTATATAAGTATATATAATTACATAATTACAAATATAATTATATAAATATATTAGGAGTGATGGCTATTTTAAAAATATACCAGGAATTTATTTCACCCCTTCCTTTCTTAAGCCTTTTTTTACATCTAAGATTTGCAATTGGATAGTGGAAAAAAAAAAAGATGATAGGAACTCGTTTCTACTTCATCAGCTATTGTGTGATCTAGAACAATTTATGTCTATATATCTATTTCAAAATTTGTATTTTCTTTCAAATAATTTTAATTTCTATTCCCATTAATAATATTTACTAGAATATATAAAAAGATAGGTTAAAATAAAAATGTTATTAGATATAAAATAAAATTTTGTAGGTTCAATAGCTCCATAGAACCAAAGTAGGCAACATTGCTCTTTGTGGTCTAAGTTGTCAACTTTAACTGTGTCTGCTTTCTAGCCTATTTCTATTTTCTTCTCTTTTAGAGTAGCTTAACTACTTTGTCTTCAAGAACTAATTTCTACTTTTGCATACCAAAATTTACTTAAGTGTCTTAATAGTATCTAATTACAACGTAAAAGTGAGAAAGTGCTATTTTCTCTTTATATAATATATAAATAGTTATATAATAATTATCATATACGGATTTAATAATTAAATTATTTAGACTTTTAATTGTTACCAGGAACTTCAACACATTGTACAAAATAATATTAGAAGAATAATTAAATTCAAGTAGTATTCATATAGTTACTTATATTACACTTGCTATATTCCTGTCATTAGTGAGATTGCAAAAAGATGGAAAGTGCAATGACAATGCATTTGCAAAGAACCACAATGGTTTTATCTGTAATTATTTTCTGTTAATAATAGTTCCTATTTGTCTTTGGGGAAGATTTTATTCTTTTTATTTCCTCCTCTTTTACAAAATGATAATCAGCTTATGAATGTCTTCAGATGCTGTAATTTTACAGTCTTCCAATGGGCCTGTAGCATTGAAAGATGTAAAAATATTTTCTGTAATTTTCACATATTTACTCATATATTCTTTTACCTATATTCAATTTGCCTTCCTTTCCCACATTATTTTCTGGGCAGTAATGAATGTAAGACTAGAGACTATTGATCTTTCCAGTTTGTTTGTTTTTTTCCAAGAAGAGAGTCATTCACATGCTATCATGTTTTCTTTCCACTGACAGAAGTATTACTGGTGACAGTTGGTCCAACACTTTAAATAAGGAATCATTTCTGTGCTATTATAAGTTTAACTTAATACATGTGTCTGTCTTTTGGAGAAATCTTTTCAAAATATTTAAAACTGAATATTATATAAAATAATTTATAAAAATTTTTCCCAAAACATTGATTTGTGCAGTATATCCAAATGATCGCTAGTTTTTTGTGAGGTTAATATATACACATTCTTAAAATATATCCATAAACATTTCAATTAATTTATTGTTATTGTTATTGTTATTATTATTTTTAATATTATTATTTTGCATTTGGGTCACACCTAGCAATGGTCATGGTTATTCCTGGCTCTGCACTCAGGAATTACTTCTTGCAGTGCTCTTGGGACTATATGGGATGCAGGGATTGAACCTGGATCTGCTGGGTGCAAGGCACATGCCCTACCAGCTGTGCTGTCACTTTGACCCCCTCAAGTAATTTTAATGCTCAAATATTTTATTAAATTAGGGGAAAGATTGAAATATTATGTTAAAGCAGTTATTTTTAAAATAGCCAGTGGGATGAGCATATATATTACACTGGAGATAAGGATGCAAAATATTTATGATACATGGTCATTCTCTTGGTTGAGTCATAAAAATAGATAATATAACCACAATATGTTATTTCATTAAATACATTACCTAACACTATCTAATATTTAATTGTATTCTATAATTTTGTGCATAAAAATTACATGTTTATCTCAAGTAATATTTGGTTTAGTAAGTATATTAACTATGCAAGTTAATATTCATATTTCAATATGGAATGTTAAGGCGATTAAAAGTATAATGCTCAGGCATAATTATCATAAAATGTACAGTGTTAGCAGTAAATACTTTTCTCTACTGCCATAATATTGATTCTTTAAAAGTATATTTCACATCTATGTTGTTTTATAATTTAGTATTTTATATAAAGCATTATTTTATTTCAAATGTAATTGAATATTACTAAAATGTTTAAAAACTTGAGTCCACCATAGTAATTAACACTTATATTATTATTTACAACTTATAGATATTAAGACTTTTAAAGACTGCTATTAATGCACTTTTCTTGCCATTAACTTTCTGACTATTCCATTCACATAATGGTTAAAAAAATTTTTCGATCAAGTTTCCATGTCTTTGTCTCTTATCTAAAGTTCAGAAATATTTTTTGTTTTACTGAAGTATTTTATAACTCGTACTTTTCTTCTTCTGAAAGTTATAACAATATGAAGTTGAAAAAGATTTCCTAGAATTAACTGCTGTGAAATTAAATGTAATAGTGCTATTATTTGACAGTCTTTAGATTAGCTGTAGATTAATCTCAGATTAATTATATTAATTATATTAATCTAAGTTATATCTGTGTGAATAATATATATTCTTGAATAAACATTTTTGCCTTTGTCCTCTGTTTTAATATCAAATATATTCAATATATTCTTACTGACACTGCTTAATTCAGTGCAAAGAAATATGTCTTACACTAAACACTAACTTGTTTTTAATTACAAGGAAACATTCATTTATGTTCAATTATTTATGGCATAATTATTGACATAATATATTTGTTTAAAAAAATAGGGGGTGCAGCAATAGCACAGGGGGTAGGGTGTTTGCCTTGCATGCAGCCGACCCAGGTTTGCTCCTCTGCATCCCACATAGTCCCTGGAGCACCACCAGGAGTAATTTCTGAGAGCAGAGCCAGGAGTAACTCCTGAGCATTGCTGGGTAGGATACAAAAAGTAAAAAAAAAAGTTAGGGGGCTGCAGAGAGCTAAGCAACTGACCTTAGTTTGATCAGTTTCCTCAAGCACCCCAGGAATGATCCCAGACCGCAATCCAGAAATAAAGTCTGGCAAAATCTTCAAAAAATCTGTTTTATTAGATAGATCCAAGAAGTATATAAGTGTTACATTTTACCAAGTATTTAATTAAATTCTGATGAAATAAGATTAGAACAATAGACTGCAACAGATTTTTTGTTAAAACAACTAACAAGCATTTGTCTCATCTCCCCTTCTTATTTTCAGGTTTTTAATAAAGACGATAGCTAGTTCCTCTCTATTAACTTTCTAATGTATTGACGTGATTCTATTTTCAGAAAAATAATTATTTCTTTTACAATGGACAAACTATCAGCAACTTTAAGTTTTTGTTTTTTGAATCCAGATAGGGGTGGTTATAAAATAAAAAATGCAGTTGATTTGGAGAATGTATCCTTCATCTAATATTTGAATCATAGTTATGTGTGACCAGAAAAGGCTATGTGAGACAATCTTATCCCCTGCTGTTTAGGTAACAGAAACATTGACTTTTCTATCTTCTAGAGTCTCCTGACTCTCAGCAATTTAGATTACAGACCACAGGCATAGACCCTTGATTTGACCTTTCCTCAAAAAACTGGCAGATTCTTGCCTGGTCTTATTTCTTTAAATAGAATTTAGCTAAAAGTAGCCTAGAACAGAGTTGTGTTCTGTTTTTGTTTAATCTTATTCTCCCACAGCTCCAAGTTCAAAGGCATTTGGTGTGACTCCTTATAATTACAGGTTATCATTTAGCCAAAATATTTTCCTCAGGTCAAGTATCACAAGTTTAACAGCATATGGCATAAACATTCTTGTGCTTGCTATCCAAATGTAAAGACTTCCGGTCCCTCCCCCTCCCCCCAGCCCTCCTCCATGGCAGGTTCTTTATTTCTTTCCATTTCTCTATCTTTCTCTTTTCCTTCCTCTCCAGACTTTGTAATTGTAAAAATTAAAAAATTAAAAATAAATAAATAAAAAAAAAAAAACAAACAAATGTAAAGACTTAAGTAGATGATTGTAATTTTTATTGCTGCAAGCAAAATTTATGAAATAATAAAAATCACAAATAAGCATACTAAAAATAATTTTCCTGTTTTTATTACTAAATAGAAACCCATATGATTAAACAAATAGACCATGAACTGTGACCTGATAATCTCAAAAAATTGTAAAACCAGAAACACATTATTGCACATGCAAATCAAGCTGACTCAGCTCTTTTATACTGTATAATTACTGTAAAAATAGATGGTAAGACTATTTGATCTCTATTGTCACCTCTAGCAAAAATTTTCTGTTTCAAAGTGAAAGTGTCTGTTTCTAATATTACTATGACATAAGCATATTTTCAGTTGATGAATTTAGACCTTTCACAAAAAGAAGTGTGTACCTTTTGATTCAGTATCTCATTATAAAATAAAACTTCCCAGTTGCTCACATATCTCAAAGTCATAAATTTTTCAATTCTTTTGGCCCATCTTGAAGCTGTAAAATCATTAGTGAGTCCATAAATATGTTTCGGCAACTTTATTGGCTTCACCTAATAGATATTTTATTTTGTTTCAGTTTCCTGAATGTACAATGGTCTATAAACACAGCTATATTTGTTTAATCAGAAAATATCAGGAAATAGTATGAGTGCTTTTCATTCTCCTTATTTATAAGAAGCAGTTCACTTAGTCACAAAACAAATTTATGTCTTTTATATATTGTCAGGAGATGCTACATTCTTCTACTGAATTATATTTCTACATGAGCCCAAGTAATACATTGAGTTTTTATAAATATCAGAAATTGGTATCTTCTACAAAGTAAAACAACAGAAATAAGAAAAAATAAAAAATAACAGCATTTTATTGATCCTGTCAAGTTATCTGAATTTGATTGCCAACAGATACTAATATTTATATACCCAGATGCAATCTAATTCATGGGATAGTTAATATTCTTGGATATTACAAATATGGGCCTTCATTTTTCCTTAGCCTACATGAAATTTCATATTCTTAATTCTTGGTCAGGATTTGGTTTTGTGACAAGTCATGAAAGAACTCACACTAATTAATAAGTTTTTTGTAATTTTTAAATACTATTTTTAAATGTATCTATTGCTAGTATATTAAAATATATCTAACAGTAATATAATTAAAGTGATAGAGAACGTTTTAAATAGAGAAAAACACTACAAATTTTTTTTATAAAAAAGAACATTCCAGGTCTGAATGAATAGTGCAGTAACTGAAATTATCTAAAATAAAAAGTATGAAGAACAAGAAGATTGGCAAAATGAAATATAGTAAATAATACCTGCATGGAATCTAAATATTTCGTAAAATATAGATACTTCAAATAAATCAATTGATATGAAAAAAAAAAATAAGTAATTTACCCTTGCTCTCAAAATTAAAATAATAGAGGAATTAAGGGAGAAATTGGGGCAGATGTAATATTTAAAGAGTAAATGTCTGAATATTGGCCAAAACTGTTTATATACCTGTACCATTATATTTAAGAATACCTATAAACTATGTGCAGCATAAAAATATGTGAAGAAAAGGAAATTATAGGAATAGGCACATCTTAACATAACTGCAGAGTGGGTATGAGGTTGGGATTTGGGAGACAAAGAAGAAAGAAAAATTCTTGCAAGCAGTCAGACTTCAAAAAGACATTATTATTAAAGGAGCAAAATAACATAGGTGATTTGTCAAACAAATGGTGAAAACTGGAAGGCAGAGGAATTATATTGTTAAAGTTTGAAAGAAAATACCTGGTATGCTTGAATTTTCTTTCAGTGAAAATAATCTTCAAAAGTAAGACAGGCCTTCCAAAAGCTTTCAAAAGTTTCTGACTAGCATGTAGAGAGTTGCAAGAAACCATAAATCAAACCTTAACATAGAGGATAATCTAGAAAAGGTTAAACCATCTTAGCTTTTTTACTATGTGAGGAAGGTAAGGATAAGATCCATTCTTAACTAAAGTGCAGAATGTTTAAAAAACCCTTTGGTCATGAGACATTAAGATTACTTGCATTTTGATGAAACAACAGCATGAGGAAAACTCATCATAATGAGATAGAGGGAAAAAAGTCACATTATAAACTTTGATCTATTTAATTCTAACCTCATTCATGTATTAAAATTTTGGCAACCTTTAGACACAGATGGAACAAGATGTTCTTAGTTGCTAATTTTACACTCAGGACAGTTGGATTACACACCCACCTGAGCTTCAGGCTCATTCGAACACTAGCATATGTTCAGAGCTGCTTCCTGCCTTAAGGAATCTCAGAGGAAAACAATTGGAGTGTGGACAGATTTGGATTGATTTCATAATTTTATATGACAAAATTATCATGATTCTAGGCTAGGTCCAGTGCAATGCTCTTTTTATCCCCACAAGTCCCCCCGGGGACACATGTAATCATTCCAAGAGACACTTAGCAATACTAGATCAACCGAAGAGACATGCTAGTTCACCTCCAGGCAATCTGACAATCTCTGTAAGGCTAAAGGCAAAGTGAATTATTCTGAATGATTATGGGTCCTAGTGGAGGTTTAGAGATTTTATGGAATTGGCTGGCTATATCATAATTTATCATGACATGATAAATTATATTCTGAAGTGCTTTGTAGTTGAGAGATGTTGCCCTTCCCACTTTTCAAGGGGATTTTATGTGACAGGAAATCAGCTCTGACAATTCAGCATTTGTTAAGCATAAGCCAGTGGCTCACTTGAATATTTGCATTTCTATATGGTCATTTGGGACAAATCAGAAAGTTGTATTTTGAACTCTTAAAGAATATACCTGGTGTTGTCCTTAAATCCAGCCCATGATGAAATGGACTGGAATACCTTGGCAGGCTTCTTATAATAGAAGAAGAAAGAAGAAGAAGAAGAAGAAGAAGAAGAAGAAGAAGAAAGAAGAAGAAGAAGAAGAAGAAGAAGAAGAAGAAGAAGAAGAAGAAGAAGAAGAAGAAGAAGAAGAAGAAGAAGAAGAAGAAGGAAGAGGAGGAGGAGGAAGAGAAGGAGGAGGAGGAGAGAGAGAAGAGGGAGGAGGAGGAGGATAGAAGAGAGGAGGAGGAAGAAGAAGAAGAGGAAGAAGGAGGAGGAGGAGGAGGAGAAGGATAGAAGGAGAGGAGGAGGAGGAAGAAGAAGAAGAAAGAAGAAGAAAGAAGAAAGAAAGAAGAGGAAGAAGAAGAAGAAGAGGAGGAAGAGGAAGAAGAGGAAGAAGAGGGGGAGAGGGAAAAGAAGAAAATAATAAAAATTTTTACCAAAGATGGGAGAGGATACTTGGGGATATTGGAAGGGTGGTGGATTGGACACTGTGCGGCTAAGACCACGTGATCTTTTGACATCCCATGGGATCCAGATGGTAATAGCTCTTGCCCAGCAGTCATCTCCAAGTCGCATTACATGTCTATCCCATCTGATTTTCGACGCCTTGGCAAATGAGACAGCATCCCTTACTCTTGATCGTCAATGGAGGTCAATACTCCGGATTCCTTCTCTCACATGAGTGAGGTGTGATATTCCAAGCATAGCTCTTTTGATTCCTCTTTGAGAGACTCAAACAGCATTCTCATCCTGCTTTTGTAGGGCCCAGGTCTCTGAGGCGTATGTTAATGCAGGTAGAATGGTGGAATCAAGAGATTTGCCTGGAGCCAGAGGTTTTTTGTCCTTTTAGCTATTTCTTCAATGCTCTTGAAGGCATTCCATGCCGCTCTCTTCCCTCCTGCGCAGCTCAGGTTTTAGGCCATTCATGATGTTGAGTTAAGACCTAGGTACACATAACTGCTGCATTCAGAGATGTTTGTTCTATTGAGATTGAATGCAGTATCGGAACTAGTTCATTTTCATGAACATTGTTTTGTTGAGATTCAGCTGTAGACCTTCCTTTCCACGTTGTCTGTCAAAGTTAGCCAGCATTTGTGTCACTTGACTAATGTTGCTGTTATTAGAACAATGTCATCAGCGGCGAGGGAGGTGGTGTAGTTGCCAACCGTCTACCTTCACTTCCATTCCTTCCAATTCTAAGTTTTTATCCAAAACTTCTACTCAGAACTTTTTGATAGCCACTTCCCCCTGCCCACATACCAAATTCTTCAGGATGAATATATCATTCCCAATATTCTCCTTTCTGAAATCCGACATGCTATTTTGTCGGTAAAGAAGAAAACAGCTCCCTGCCAAGACAAAGTCAGACCTGAACACCTGAAGAATATGCCATCAGTACTCATCAATACACAGGCTCAGCTCTTCCCTGTCTGAATGCAAGGTTCTCATCCAATGGAAAACCAGGAGGAAAGTTCTACTGTTCATGAAGGGAGACATACATGACTTTGGCAAACATCGCTCAAGCTGCCTGTTATCTGTCATCTACATGCTCTTCACTTGAGTTATCCTGAACAGGATTTGCAGAACATTAGATGAAGGACAACCATGAGAGCAAGTTGCTTCCAAAAAAGAATCAGCACAATCTACCATATCCACATGGTAACCAAGCTCATTGAGGTATGTAGGGAGTTCAAGATGCTGCTCTGTCTAATGTTCATTGATTTAAATAAAACCTTTGATTCTGTTGAGACTGAAGCATCCATCAAAGCCCTAGCCAAACAGGGCATTCAAACCCAGTACATCAACATCCTTTTCAAGCTGCATTATGGATTCACCACCAAGATCTCACCATTCCACAAGGAAGTGATCATTGATGCCAAAAGAGGGGTTCAGCAGGGTGATACCATATCACCGAAACTCTTCAGCACCACCCTCGAATATGTCATGGAACAATCTTTTTAGATAACCAAAGATAATCTTAGTGCTACCTAAACATATTGCTGAAGTTCATAGTTCAATGACTTATCTAAGTGAAAAGGAATCATGTTTTGCTTCAAAGAGCAACTTCTAAAATCAAGTTAAAATTCTAGCTAATCTTTAAATTATTCCTAAAACTGGCCCAGTCACTATAACCTGGATATAATCTAGTGTGTATTGCTGCTTCTACTTCCTAAAAAGATGACATTATCTTGGTTAGAGATTCACAAGCACAGATGAGTAAGATATGGTATATATAAACCTTTAAACTCACCTAGACAGGTAGTCCATTTTATATCATACAAAATTTAGCATATTTTTAAATTTGCATATGCACATTTTATTAGAAAATCTCAAATATCCATAATTTTGAAGTTTTTGCTTAGGAAGTTTTTTAAATTTTGATTCCCAGTAACAAACCCTGGGAAAAGATGAGTGAGTCAGCTCACTGGGAAGAGGAAACATAAGGAAGAAATGTGCAAAGTGTAGTAAATGAAGAAACAAATGAACATAGAGAATATCATGGCACAACTATGATAGGTGTCTGGTACTATAGTGCAAGAAACACTTGGGAAGTGATATTTTTTTATCTGTTAAATATATGAATTTATATATTATAAAGTCATATGTGTGTAAATATATGAATTTATGTATTATAAAGTCATATGTGTATAAATATATGAATTTATGTATTATAAATTTATTTTGTATATATTTATATATTATAAATTTATACACTTTATATAATACATTTATAAAAGTAATATATTTAAAAATTATAAATTTATTTATTTGTATTCATATATTAGTAAGACCATGGAGAGACAAGGAAGTAGAAGTCTCTAAGCCACAAACTACCACCAGTCATTGATTGAATGTCATCTCTTGGGAATCAGGAAGGGTGTTGTTAACTGCTTGATATTTTTTCTTGGAAGGGTCTGACTAGATGGTTTTCCCTTACCCTCATGACAAGACCATCTGTCACAGATTCAAATACTATTATACTTAGCATTGAAGTGTAATGTTTAAGAGATATAAAGGGGCTCCCATCACATTTATTGCAAATGGACTTCTCTGTGTATTTTAGATGAATAAAATTTAATCTATTCTTACTATATAAGTACATATTAAAGTTTTAATTTATTATATTATTGATAAAAAACTTATTTTTGTTAACTTTATATAGTTCACTGTTGAAAGTCTAGTGAATTTTCCTACAGTTTTTCAATAAATATTTCTTAGATAAAAATGTGTTTAAAAGCAAGAATGACAATAAAGTCTGATTTTATAATTCCCTACCTATGCAAGTCTAGACTGCGTGCCTACTACTTATTTATATATACAATTATTCTAGCTTTTAAAAATGCACTTAATACTCACCTGTACTTAGAATAATATTTTTCAGTTAATTTGATGTCCCCTTCTCATTTCCATTTAATTGGTAGTTTTGGGGAAAATAATATGGCATGTGTTTGTGTTGGGTATCCAGCATTAGATAATACATAGATTAAACACCTATTCTGAGGTAGTGCAATTGCTGAGTAAATTTGCATTTCCAGGTAAATGTACTTTTTATAGATGAATTGAAATAAAGAGCTTGGCACCCTGCAGAAAAGCAAGCAATTGTGGTCAACAAAACTTTAAATCAGTAAGAAGTGTCACTGACAATTTGAAAGGTAATCTGTGAGTAGACTTTCAGTATAAATACAGTCAGTGAAATTGTGGAACTGTTACCTAACAGACCCTTCCATAAACTTTAGTACTTCCTCCTCTCTCTGTACACTTTGGCACATATAATTAAATATTATTAAATTATTGAGAACTGAATTATGTTTTCCAGTAGTTTTATTTCATTTGTTATTGCTTTTCTTCATCATTATGACCTCTTTAAAATAACTTGTTATGAAAAATAAACATATCCATGGTTGTATCAACCTCACAACTGATGTTTAAGCCTGTAGAACTGTAGGGTAAGCTGCCCCTAGAGGTGTTACAGTTGTGGCTGTGGTGCCCGCTGCATTGGCAGGAGGCAGACAGGAGATAGGATTGTCTATACCCCCAGGGCTCTGCCCTGTGGGTCCTGGATGGTGGATGGTCTGACATAGGAAGGACAGTGTGCAGTCGCTCAAGAGGCTTAGATAACAAAGTAGGCTTCCCAGGATCTTTCATATCTGTACAACATAATGATCATTGTAGTTGTAACAAACTGGGAATGTTGATGGAGAATGAGGAACTATAATGTCACATTAGAAATCACTACTGAATATACACATAGATAATTGCATCATAAACTGTAAAGGAAGTCACAAGGTGTAGGAGAAGAGAGAGAAATACAGAGACAGAAATAGAGATAGAAAGATGAGAGACTCAGACGCATGAGAGAGAACTGCCATCCAGCTCTCCCTAGCTCAGCTGATCATGAGGCTTCCAGGAGGAAAGATGGTCTTTGAGTGTGGACACATCACTTCTGTAGGACCTGGGAAGCAGCCGGATGAGACTCTCTCACCATAATAACCACCATTATCATGGTCCGGACCCCACAGCTCATCAGAAACAACACAAGAGAAACATTGATCTCAAGACCAGCTCAAAGCAGCCAAGTTTGAGCCCAGGTAGGCAACTCTTGAAGGCAGAAGTCACTGACTGTTCCTAGAGATGGAGCTGAGTACGCCTTCCCCTCTCTGACTCATCCTGGAGGCCTGGTAGTGCCACCCACGAACTGCTCTGGGGCTCTTTGTCATGATGCAGAGACTCAGATGCGTGGGGAGAGCTGCCATCTGGCTCTCTGCTAGCACAGCTGACCATGTGGCTCCCAGGAGGCAAGGTGGGTTTTGGGAGTGGCCCATCACCTCTGCAGGGCCTCAGAAGCAGCTGGATGAGACTTGCTAACCATAATAGCCACCATTTTTGTGGTCTGGACCTGGTACATCAAACTAGTGAAACCAATCATGTTCTAGGATACATTACAATCTACAATGTGTAAGAAAGGGAAGCGAGTAGGAAACAAGAGAGAAAGAGAAAAAGAGAGAAAGGAGATAAAGAACTGGCCATGGAAGCAGTCTGGGGGAAGGGGAAAGAGGTAGGGACATTGGTGATTGGAGATAGGCAGGGGTGGAGGGGATGAGTGTTTGGAACACTGTGGAACCAAAATTCAAACATGTACATCTTGCAATTGTATATCTAACAGTGGTATAATAAATATTTTTTAAAAGCCTGTAGAACTAAACTTTTAGGAGAGCATAGTCTCAGATAACCAAAAATCTCCATTCATTCTTCATTCATTCATTCTTAGAGCATAGTCTAAGATAGCCAAAAATCTTCATTCATTCTTCATTCATTCAGTTTTTTATTATATTTTTTTATACCACCATGAGTTAAAAATTACAAAAATGTTCATGTTTGGGTTTCAGCCATTAATTGTTCCAGCACCCAGCCCTCCACCAGTGCCCATTTCCCACTACCAATGTCCCCAGTTCCCCCCCTGTCCCCTAGCCTGCTTCTATGGCAGGTTCGTTATCTTTTTTTCTCTTTTTCTTTCTCTCTCTCTTTCTCTCTTCCTTCTCTTACAATTTGTGTATTGCAATACATATACTTAGAAGTTATCATGTGTGTCATTTTGTCTGTATTTAATGCTCAGTTCTATGTGGGTAATAGCATTTTCGACAATTATTGGTTCACTGTTCCCTTCTCTGTCTTACCTAACCTCTGACTCCCACACTTTTGTGGTAATTTTCACCTTTGACAAGACCTCCTTCCTGATCCACGTTTCGCCTGACCTTGGATATTGGTATCATAAATGTATATATATCATAATATGTATAAATATATATATATATTTATGTCATCTTCATTTTAATACAAATACATTTATATCCTTATAGAATATATATTTGTATTTATAGATATATACATGTATGTGCATGTGTGTGAGCACACATAACCATGTTTATGTGTATAGACACAAATCTATCTGACAAAAATACATATATATCCTTACAGAATATATGTATGTATGTACATATAGATATATACATGTGTGTGCATGTGTGTGTGTGCACACATAACCATGCTTGTGTGTATAGACACATAAATCTATCTATCTGACAAAGAGTACTTCCTACCTTGATTCTTCTCAGGCTGGTGGATCAAGTAAAATTATTTCAGATATAATTATATATAGATAAATTTCACTTAAGCCTGGAGATACTTGGCTTGCTTTAGATGAAATAATCCAAGGGATAAAGTAGAGACCAGTTCAGGACAGTTTGAAAGATCTAATCATCACTTGTCTCACTTTTCTTCCCATTGATTATCGATTTGCTCGAGTGGGCTCTAGTAATATCCCCATTTGTTAGAAATGAGGTCCATTATTGTTACTGTTTTTGGCATATTGAATATACCACAGGTAGCTTGCGAGGCTCTGCCATGGCTTTGGGTTCATCTCAGGGGATCCAGTCTTTTCTATGTCAGACCATCAAATATCCAGGGCACACGGAGCTGAGCCCTGGGTGTAGACGATGTTGTCTCCTCTCTGCCACCTGCCGATGCAGGCAGGCACTGCAGCCACACCTGCAACACCTCAAGTGGCAGAAATCATATCCTCTTTCTTTCTATCCTCCTATTACTCTTCCGAACACTACCCTATTATTAAATTGTGCTGATGAAGGAGACACATTTAACAGAAGTGCGCCTGTAAAAGTAATGATTTCTTTGTAGCTTAACACTTATATATCCTAAGGGATCAGAGAGATGCTTCTAGACAATGGTCATTGACATTTGTCAGGCACACATGTATTTGAGAGGCATACGTCGGGACGCCCGCGGGGTCCCCAACAGGCGGGAGCGAGTTCCCTTCTACCCGGCCGGCAGGAATGGATGAACACTCAGAATCCGATGCGGTTTTAAAGGCTTTACTATCACAGGTTCAGGCATACAAATCGCAAAAGGAAAACCCGTGCTTAGGATTCCGGCTGAACCCCAGCCACGGTGGCCAAGATGGCGACCACACGTGTAAAACTTCCAAGGAATAACGCCACAAGGGGATCCCACCGGAAGAAAGCAGGCGGGAACCGGCTGTTATACCCCCCACTCAGACCTTCCTCCCATGTTATGGAACAGGAGGGTCCAATGCCCTTAGGTAATCCCTCCCTGATCTCACCTAGGGCCTTTACTGTGCTAATGTTTTGAGCCAGAATGCCTTTGAAATGTAGGGGGTTTCTGGATGGCTGTCACTGTACCAAGTCAACCAATGCCAGTTAAATTTCCCGCCTCACGTCTCCTCTCTTCTTGTGTTTTTTTCAGGGAGCCAGCTTGTTTGTTTGGAGCAAACAGCATTCTCTCTGGTCTATACTAGTGTCCTGGCGGCAATATGTGGTAGATCTAGCTAGTCCGTGATTGTGATGCATGGGAGAATTTTATCAGTAGTACAGCATCATGGTCGTACCCAAGACTACCCCCTCTACGGTGATTTCGGAGGCAACCAAGCAGATGCAGTGGCCCTTAGGAGTCCTGCAACAACTCCCCTGATTAGTTTACTAATAAAAATTGAAAAGGTAAGAAATATTTAGTAATGTACAGAAAAGATAAGAAAAAACAATTCCGAACAAATGATAATACATGTTACTTTAGGGTCCTAACTTGTTTTTGGACCCAAAGCAGTCAAAAAGTTTTTTGCTGTCATATAACGACTATGTTTGACTCATAATTTTCACTTGTAAAGCGTGTCTGAACAAAGTCTGGGGTCTGAAAACGTAATGAGTATGGTCTCTGGGGGGGGGGGACTTTGAAACTACGGGTTTCGACACTGGCAAGTTCTGCCTGGACGGAGTTTGAATGCGCTCTAAATGTGCGCTTCGGGCTCCCGGAACATGACTAACTTACTGTAGCTACGACAAAAACACTTTCGGGTAACCTATATTCAGAAACTACACTTTAAAATTAAAAACTTTTAATTTAGACTTTTGGATATTTGAATAGTCTGTGAACCCTAACTAATTCGTTTGCAAATTTTTTGCCTTATGAACTGAGATGTTCGCCATCTTTTCTGTAATCTTTGAAATTTGTTTAGGATTTTTTGAGCACTTACTTGGTTCACCTTTTTTCTCTTTTTACCTGAACAACAACTTGTTTAAAACCTTACACAACCTACCATCTTTTTTCTCAAACCTTGAAACTCATACATTAAATAACAAAAAATCTCCTTGGGTTCGTCTTTCACTTAACACTTAATTACACACAAACCTACTTTTTTGTACTTTTTAGGTTTTGGTGTTTTACTTACTCCGGTTTTGGCGTTTTTTTTTTTTTTGGAGGGTTATCCCCGCAAAGGAGTTTTTTTTAAAGACGCAAATAACAGGCTCAAGCTTTTCTGTTTACAGGCTGCAAGTAAGATATCATTTGAGAACCGGGGTAGTTCAATAAATTGATGGTGCTCTAAACCAGCTTTAAGTTTTTCTGTGATGGTTTGTTCATAGTGATTTTGCGGCTCCTTGGACAAGTTTAAGAAAGTAAAGATCCTGTCTTTTGTTGCTTTAATACCGTTTAGTTTTGCCATTAACACTTTTCTTTACCAAACTACCATATCACCCAAACACCCACCCCCCCACTTTTAGCCTGCTTTTTCTCAAAATGCCTCTGCCAACACCTCATACTTGCCCCCCGTTGGGGTCAGTTTATCACACACAAAGTGCCAAGCTTTGCTCTTAAATTTAAACACGCCTTAGCCACAGCCCTCTCCCCCGGCCCCTATCCCTATCCTTCGACTCTGGGTTCGTTTAGTTGGCCTCTCTGAGGTTCTTTCCTTTATCCGCCTTAAAATCTTTTTATTTTCGCTTTCTGAATTTACCACTAAAAACTCGGGTTTTCCACGTGCAGCTTTAGGAAACTAATCTCGTATGCGGCCCCCCCCGGTCCGCCCTCCCCGGGGTCGGTTAAGGTACGCACACCACGGCACCCAGGCCACCCACCTTTCCCAACCAACCTCCCATATGGGGCCATGCTGGTTCCCTCCCTGATCTCCCTAGGGCTTATTAATGTTTTCCAGGAATCCTTTGAAATTGAGAAGGGGTTTGGATGGCATTCCTTACCAAAGACAACACAATGCCAGAAATTTTCTCCAGCCTTCAGTCTTTTTTGTGTTTATTTTTTCCTTTTTTTGAGCAAACAGCATTCTCTCTGGTCTAATTACTACGTGTCCTACGTGGCCAGGCTAATATGTGGTAAGATCTAGCTAGTCCCACGATGATTGTGATAGCATGGGGAATATTATACCAGCTAGTCAGCATACTGGTCGGATAAACTGCCACTTTGACTACCCCTTTCTACGAGTGATTTGCGGGAGGCACCAGAGCAGATGCAGCGGCCCTTAGGGTCCTGCAACAGCATACATCCTCTGTTAAATGAAAAGGAAAACATTAGTCACAATGGCAGAGACTTATGTTAAGATAATATATGAGAAAGAAATTATTTAAAAATGGCCACCCTCATGTACTTTGTAAATCTCGGTAGAATACAAACATTAGTTATAGTAATAAAAATTTTAGAAATAGGGAACAGAGGATAGTGTATTGGGTTTGATATAGAGAAAAAAATACCAAGAAATTAGTCTCCCATGTAAGCACTCACCTGTGTTGGGGAGCCATTGGGGTCCCCAACAGACCCAGGTAGAAGTTCTCTTCTACCTGCGAGGCTGCCAGGGAATGGATGAAAGCTCACAAGTCCAGCACAGTTCCAAAAGGGCTTTTAATAGCCTACCACTGCAATCCAAGATAATGGAAGACCTTAGTTCTGGTCACTACTTAGATCATACACAAGGGCCCAAGTCTCCCACCGAAAAGGATCCCACCAGAGAGTCTTACCAAAGAGGATCCTACAAGAAAAAAGTCCCATCAAAGAGAGGATCTCACCCAAAAGAGAGCCCTACCAGAAAATGGGAGAGTACCTCAAGTTAGTTCATTATATACATCAAAGTAATCCTAACTTCAGAGGGTCTTTTCAACAAAGAACCGGAAACAGATTCTAGATAGTAGAAGAATGTAGAAGGGTGCCACACCCTATTATAGGTATAAAAAAAGGATCATGCCAGAGAGGGGGGGCTGGTGTAAAATAATGCATCTTAATTTCATGGGCTTCATGTAATCTAGATGGTACCACAGTCATTCTTATTTATTATCTGCACCAGGATGATTCTGAGTATCTTGCTCTCCATATACTGAAAGGGTCATACTCGCTTGTTTGAGGGCAAACTAGTATGATCCTTCCTATAATCTTAAATGATAGTCTCAACGTAGCCAGGGTGGTAGTCACCTGGTAAAATCTAACTGTCCCACGCTGGGTGCAGTGAGTATAAAGAGGAGCTGTGCCCAATCTGGAAAACATAGAAGTCTTAGTAGATGTATAAGTCAGAAGTTATTCAATCAAGGTGACTTCTGTAACTGCCACACTCTCAATCAGTGTTTACATAGAAGAGAGATCTCATTAGTATCAACCCTGGCTTAAGAACATGTAAATAGATTAAGCTGTGAGTGGATAAAACAGCAAAGCTCCCAAGTTAGCTAAGTCTGTCATCCAACAGACCTGGCGGACCCTGTTAGTTTCTAAGATCAGATGAGATTGGCATGTTCAGGGTTGTATGACTATAGACAACCCAGAAAATTAGTAATAGGAAATAATAGTAAGGCTGAAATAGTAAGGCTGAAACTGGCTGTTATAACAATTTAATAGGTGTTGTTGAAAGCATTTGACATAATTTTCTAATTAAATCTTAACAATGCTAGGAATATGTATATGTATATACATGTATATTAAAATATATATATATATCTATTTATCTCTCTCTCTATATATATGTCTATATCTATGTTTATACAGCCATATAAACTAAACAGGACTTAAACTCTGCTGGCCAGATTTCAAAAATCATATTCTTAATCTGAATTTATTTGAAGAGAACTCGAAGTTAGGAAGTGATTAGATAAATTATGAATACCTCAGGCTTCACACCACCAAAATATCCAATTAAGAATTCTAATTGGATATTAGATTAATCACTATAATAGGGGCACCTTAAGGAGATTAAGATATAGTCTCTACTTATAAGGATTTCATTTGTGTTAAGACCATTTAGTTTGTGAGTGAAGTGTTGGGGAATGCTACCAGGGTCCCCAACAGTGTCAGGACAGAAGTTCTCTTCTACCTCCAAGGACGCTGGGGAAGAGAGCCGAAAACTCACGAGTCCGGTGCAGTTCCAAAAAGGCTTTTAATGGTACAAAAGCTCTTCCACAGCAGTCCAATATAATGAACAAACTCTAGCTCTGGTCCGAACTTAGACCATACAAAAGAGCCTAAGTCTCCCACCAAAGAGAGAGGGATCTCACCCGAGCTGAGTCCTACCCAGAAGAAGGAGCAAAAGGCCAAAGAGCAAAAAGCCAAAAGCCAAAAGCCAAAAGCTGAGGAGCCAAAAGCTCCGGCAGTGCCTCACAACAAGCCAGGCGACCCCCCCCCCGCCCAGTCCAAGGGCACCACCATTTTCCACATCTGGACTTCCCTCTCATCAGAACTCCACCCAGCAGACCAGCCCATCACAGCCCGGATCATCGACACCCACTCTGCAGCAGTTCTTTTCCTCAATCCGGCCCAGGTATGCTGGTCCAGAGAATCTCAGACATGGGGCAGAGCTGTTCCTTGCTCTCCCTGTGCCCAGCCGTTCATGAGGCAGTCGGGAGGCATGGCGGGTTCTGCCCTGGCCACACCCTATTGCAGGTATGAACAAAGGTTACACCAAGGACTAATCTCTTCTTCTGAGGTTATCTCTTATGTAAAACACTGGAGAGAGAGAGGGGGCTGGTATAAAGTAATATGTCTTAACTTCATGAGCTTCATGTACTCTAGATGGTACCCACAAGGTCATTCTTATTATTATCTGCACCAGGGTGTTCTGAGTATCTTGTTCTCGTGTACTGAAAGGGTCACACTCGCCTGCTTAGAGCAAACTAGTATGATCCTTCCTATAGTCTTCCTATAGTCTCAATATAGCCAGGATGGTAGTCTCCTGGTAAATTCTAACTGTCCCATGTTGGGTGCAGTGGGTATAAAAAAGAGGAGCTGTGCCCAATCTAGAAAACATAGAAGTCGTAGTAGATGTATAAGTCAGAAGCTATTCAGTCAAGGTTACTTCTGTAACTGCCACACCCTCTAGCATTGTTTACATAGAAGAGAGGTCTCATTAGAATGAACCTTGGCTTAAGCTGGGAGTGGGCAAAACAACAAAGCTCCCAGGTTAGCTAAACCTGTCCTCCAACAAAGTTGTGTATATTTTAAGGGATTGATTTCCATTATTTATGCAACTTTAATAGTCATGTTCAAAAAATATTTTCTGATAGACCAAAAGGAAGAGTTTGTAAACTGCTAGAATAGGATTTTAAGTTTTGGGAAATAAATATTAGAATATGTCAGACAAGGAAATAACCTGTGTCTAAGAACACACATACTGTACTATTTATCTAGTCTGACTAAATAAATAGTACTACTAGATAAATAGTACAGTATTTTTTAGTCAGACTAGATAAATAGTACAGTATGTTATAGATAAATTATTACATTAATACTTGACTATAAGAAAAAAAAAATAATGCATCTTCTTCTATATGAAGGAGAGTATAATTCTGAATGAATGAAGTGATCCAGATAGAGAGAGAGATATGCAATGGTTTCTCTCATATATGGTATAAAAATATACATAGGTAGGGAATAACAAATGGCAAAAAGGGGATAAAACCCAAGAATTTCTCTACAGAACTGTGCTTACCATAGCAAGATGAGAGGGTGGGTTAGTGTTTAATCTCTGAGACAATGATGTATAGGTCAGATTGGAACATTGTACGAAAAAAGTTATTAAGAGTATTGTAAATAACAGTAACCAAAATGTAAAAAGACTAGTAAATACTCTTTTAAAAAAGATTCATTTTTAACAGATGAATTAGTTTAATTGGAACAGGCTGTTAAATTAGTCAACTTTGTTTTCACAAGACTTAAGTATTAAACATAATTTCAATATAGATACTTTACGTATCTAAAAGTCAAAATTCAATGATAATAATGTCATATGTATAAATCTTTATGGGATAAAAACAGATTAATCATTCAAAATGTCCGTAATGCAACTACTGATTTATATAACATTCAGAATTTGAATAAGGAGGACTAAATTTAAAAAAATTGTAATTTTTTTTGGTAACTATTCCAGAATCTTACCAGGAAGTACAGCTTATTAGCAGGTGTTACATTACTCCAGCCAGCTGTCAATACCAGCTGTTACCACTGTAGATGAAAAACATACACAGAAATACTGCAAATATATTCCCATGATATCCTTAACCAAGAACTTATATCATGTAAACTTTGCTGTCTTCTGCCTTTCATTCCAATGATTTGAAATGGAGAGAGAAAAAAGTGAATATTTTAAAGTTTTCCAATTTATTGTAGAAAAATTAAGCTGGCAATAATTACACATACAGTAATTGATATGTAAGCAAGAACTATTAATGAGTTTTCCATAAGTTAAATAGTTGGGACATTTTTAAGAAAATTGCTTTTATTTTCAAAGTGTAAATTTCTCCTTTTAGTTACACACTCTTCGTTATCTCTGTGATATTTAAAAACCAAAAGTAGACTATCCTCAATCTTCTTTTTTTTTTTTTTTGCAAGATAGGTGTGGGATAGATATATCAGGAAATAATTTAATTTATGCTCTTATTCATTCTTTTTGTCTCTAGCAGTTATGTTACATAAAAACTTTCAACATTGAAATTTCTAGATGTTATGTTTATACAATTACCTCACATATTATTTAAACCTGTCTTTTTGCCCATTTTTTTTCAATGTTGATCTCCCTTGAAATATTTTCTCCATCTCTTTTTCATTTGGGAAATGAACTGTCTTTCCAAATTTCATATTTGACAGTTCAAATAAATATTATATTTATTCCTTCACAATTGATTAGTTTTCTCTCAACTATATTTGTAAATGCATGTCTACTATTAAAATGCAGTTGAAAATTATATTTCTAAACTTGGTGTTTTCATATCAAAGTCAATTTTTTAATAAAAATTCTGGCTCATTAGAGTCAAATCCTATGTGACTGATCACAGCACAAAGGTTCAGTGATGCTTGAATAGAATAAATTCAGAAGAACAATCTTCTTAACCAATAATCCATTCTACTTCCCAGGTTTGTCTTTTCAGTGTCAGACCTTTTCTGTGAGTAGCTTTTTATATCAGTTTCCAAAGGGAACAAATGCAGTCTTTCAAGTATTTTCAGCACTATCTCAGTTTTCCTGTATCTGATAATCAGATGTTGCAGATTTATATAATATATCTGGAAGAGATTTAAAAAATACTTTTCCCTTTTGTGGTATTTTTCCTTGAAGCTTGAGAAATAGACAACCAAATAGCAATTTATTCCCTCTATGTTAAAATAGGTAAATATATTGTATTTAAGTATTTTACTATATAGCGTAGTTACTTATTCTGAGACATAGTTGTTGAAATTAAACTGTTTCATCAATACTTAGCTTCTATATTATTCAAATAATAAATATATATGTCATTATATACTTGATTTTATTTTCTAAGTGTCACTAAATAGATATGGCATCTACTTTAGTCAAACAATGAGGTAATATGATTTAATAACATATATTGGTCAATTAAAATATTTTGCTTTCATTTAAATTTCTTTTTTTTAGTCAGACTAGATAAATAGTACAGTATATAAATCTCTTGTCCTGCTTGCACCAACCTGGTTTCTTTCACCAGGACCTCATATGGTCCCAGATCACAGCCAAGACTGATCTTTAAGTTCAGAGCCAGGAACAAGACCTTAGCATTGCCATGTCTGGGTCAAAAACAAACTAACAAAAAACGATGTGAGATAAATAGCATTACCTATATTTTTGGTACTTGCATTATTTGACAAACATAAAAATTCAATCAAACTCCTAAATATAGACTACTTTAATATGACCAGATTGGGGCCAGAGTGATAGTGATAGTTGCCTTGCACACAGCCAAATCTGGTTTCATCACAAGCATGCCATATGGTCCCTAGAGCACCCCCAGGAGTAATTCCTGAGTACACAACAGAAGTAACCCTTTAGCATTTCTGGGAGTGGCCCAAAAAACCAAAATGAAAAATAATAAATAAAATGACCAGATTGTAAATGCCATTCTTACAATATACAGATATTTGTAGACTGAGCTACAAATACAGGATGTAGATATTAAACTAAAGTCATATTGACACCCTTGTTGGGGATGCTGCTGGGGTCCCTGACAGTGTCAGGACAGAAGATCTCTTCTACCTCAGAGGACGCGGGGACTGCATTTATTTGCATGACATAAATATATACACATATATATAATATATATGATATATTATATATAATATATATGTATATATTATGATACCAATATCCAAGGTCAAGTGAAACATGTATCAGAAGGTTTTGTCAAAGGTGGAAATTATCACAAACGTGTGGGTGTAAGAGGCTAGGTAAGACAGAAAATGGAACAGTGTGCTAACAATTGTCGAAAGTACTAATACAAACCTAGAACTGAGCATTAAATACAGGCAAAAAGATACACATGACAACCCTTTAATGTATGATCTGTAATCCATAGTGTGGAAAGGAAGGAAAAGAGAAAGAGATAGAAAGGTAAAGAAATAAAGAACTTGCCATGGAAGTGGGCTGGGGAGGGGGAGAGAACTGGGGATATTGGTGGTGGGAGATGGGCACTGGTAGAGGGATGGGTGCTGGAACACTGTATGACCAATAACCAAATATGAACATCTTTGTAATTGTATATCTCACAGTGGTATAATAAAATACTTATAAAATACTTATAAAAAAAACTCATGAGTCCAGCGCAGTTCCAAAACGGCTTTTAATAGTACAAAAGCTCTTCCATAGCACTCCAATATAATGAATGAATTCTAGCTCTGGTCCCAACTTAGACCATACAAAGTAGCCCAAGTCTCCCACCAAAAAGAGAGGATCTCACCCGAGAGGAGTCCTACCCAAAAGAAGGAGCAAAAGGCCAAAAGCCAAAAGTGATGGGGCCTCAAATCAGTCCCCAAAGTAATCCAGGGAGTGTCAGGGAGGTGACAGGGAAGTTCAACAAAGATTGTAGAAGGAAGGTGCCACACTCTATTACAGGTATAAGCAAAGGTTAAGCCAAGGACTAATCCCTTCTTCTGAGATTATCTCTTATGTAAAACACTGGAGAGAGAGAGAGAGAGGGGGCTGATATAAAGTAATACATTTTAATTTCACGAGCTTCATGTAATCTAGATGGTACCCACAAGGTCCTTCTTATTTATCGTCTGCACCGGGCTGATTCTGAGTATCTTATTCTCGGTATACTGAAAGGGTCACACTCGCCTGCTTGAGAGCAAACTAGTATGATCCTTCCTATAGTCTTATTATAGTCTCAACATAGCCAGTGTGGTAGTCTCCTGGTAAATTCTAACTGTCCCACACTGGGTGAAGTGTGTATAAAGAGGCGCTGTGCCCAATCTAGAAAACAAAGAAGTTTTAGTATATGTATAAGTCAGAAGTTATTCAGTCAAGGTGACTTCTGTAACTGCCACACCCTCTAGCAGTGTTTACATAGAAGAGCAGTTTCATTAGGATGAACCTTGGCTTAAGTAGATTAAGCTGTGAGTGGGCAAAACACCAAAGCTCCCAGATTAGCTAAATTTGTCATCCAATACACCCTCATGTAAAATTAATCCTCAATCATGGAAGAGAGTTAAATATTAACATTAAGTTTACTGCTTCTATGAGAAAAAGTGGTATGAAAATGCTATCTGTACCAGAAGATGTTAAAATAAAGTGTTGGTTTACCTACATAAAATTATCCACATATTTTTAAAGTGATAAAAGTGTTTTTATTCTTACATTATTGCATTAAATACAATTTAGCTGACTAAGTACAAGTTTCTTTTTAATATAATTCAACATGAATAATTATTTAGTATAAAAAGTGGGTTTACAAATTTTGCTATATAGGTCAAGTTATAAAGAACTTGTTCCATTTGGAGATATTTTTAGCATTACAAGAAAGCAACTTTTTCTTTGTTTTGTTTATAGGGAGAAAAAAAAAGGACTGCTTTTAGCACACAATTTCCACTTTTAGCTTTGCTTTGATTCAAGCTCAAATTAATGTAGTCATTTGTTTCCGAATTGTTCTCAGGTTGTTTTATTAGAGAAGCATTTTACACTATTTTATCAGACATCCTATTATTTTTGCCTGAAGTAACATACCTTTACATTATTTTGTCTAATAAAATATATTCACACTTACATATAGTTACCTAATTTAGTTGCCAAAGTATTCAATTATACCTATATATTTATTAGTTATTACTGAATTTACGATTGCTATTTTGATATAGTGTTAAACAGAAGAAATGAATACATATCATTGTATTTTATTTTTATTAAAGAACTGATTTACAAAGTTATTGATAGTTGAGTTTTAAGCATATAATATTTCAACACAATTTCCACCACCAGTGTTAACTTTTCTTCAACAATGTTCCCATATTCCCTCCTTACTCTAACCCCAACCCCATCCCTACCTGTCTACTTGATAGGCATATTGCAAAGTTTTTATGATTTCAACTTAGAGCTCATGTTTCCTATTTTTTGAATCATTTTTTGGATATATGACTATACCACTTACCCAAATATCCAGTATAACTAAAGCTCAGATGCTGTTTCACCTAATATCTCCTGTTCTACCCTTGTTTTCATTTCTTCTCTCTCCTCTTTTTGCACTGTGATCAAGAGTGATCTAGGTCTTTGATCCACTTTGCTTTAATTTACTACATATATGTATCTCATTTTCCCATTGCCATTAGTTAAAGATGCTATCTTAACTCCATCTCTTAATCCAGTATTCTATCTAAAGGGAAGTCAGATCAGTCTGTGTTTCTTTTTCTTGCTTACTTTACTCAGGTTGCTATCTCCACTTCCAACCATATTGTAGCAAATCACATGATTTCTTCATTCATACACATGCAAAGTATTGCATTGTTTTATATATACCACATCTTAATAATCCATTCATCTGTCACTGGAACCTAGGTTGATTCCATATCTCGGCTATTTTACTGAGTGCGGCAATAAAGAATGGTGTGAAATCGGCTTTTTAAAAAATATTTTATTATACCACCTTGAGATATACAATTACAAAGATGTTCATGTTTGGGTTTCTCTCATACAGTGTTCCAGCACTCATCCATCCACACGTGCCCATTTCCCAGCACCGATGTCCCCGATTCCCTCCTTCCTCCCCTAGTCTGCTTCTATGGCAGGCTCTTTATCTCTTTGATCTCTTTCTTTCCCCCTCTCTCTTCCTTCTCTTACGCATGAAGATTGCAATTTAGAGGTTATCATGTGTATCCTTTTGCCTATATTTAATGCTCAGTTCTAGGCTGGTATTATCACTTTTGACAATTATTATCACACTGTTGCCTTCTCTGTCTTACCTGACCTCTGACTCCCACATTTTTGTGGTATTTTCCACCTTTGACAAGACTTCTTGATCTATGCTTTGCCTGATTTTGGATATTGTATTATAGTATATACATATATATATATATATATACATATATACATATATACATATATACATATTTATTTGTCATGTAGATAAGTGCAGTCATTCTATATCTGTCTTTTTTACTTCTGGCTAATTTCACTCAACATGATATTCTCTGTGGCAGAAGGTAGATCTAAAGATAAGCTGCCGGGCTGGAGCGATAGCCCAGCAGGTAGGGCATTTGTCTTGCGCGGCCGGCCTCGCCCGCCGGCCTGGGTTCGATCCCCGGCATCCCATATGGTCCCCCGAGCACCGCCAGGAGTAATTCCTGAGTGCAGAAGGTGTGACCCAAAAAAAGCAAAAAAAAATAAAGATAAGTTAAGGAAGGTCTTATGTATACTGCCTGTTAACAGATACACAGGGACTTCTGGCAGACTGTCTCCCAATAGAGTTAGTATGTAGAAATCCCTAGTGAGACTGTTAATCAAGCTGCAGGTACCCAGACAAGGCTATCCTAGATCATTTCTCTGCACATTTCCCTGTTGGCTATAACTAGCCCAAGATGGAGTCTAATGGACGATGCTTAAAGTTCGGCAAAAACAGGTTTTTCTTGTTCTTCTGTCTGACAAGTCCTTGCCATCATGGGCTAGTCCGGAAGGCTGCATTAGCAACTGCAATGCATTCTTTTGTTCATCTCATCTTACCTAGATAGCACCCCCTGCAGGTTTTTGGTTCCTGGTTGTCTCCTTCCTATTATTCCTAAATTCTATTCTATGAATGTGAACTGTCTTTGTAATGTAAACCATGCAAACTTTAAGCTGTATTGCCCTTTGAGACAAGGGGATAAGAGAGTTGGGGTCTTGGGGAGGTGGTAAGTCAGCTCAAGTCAGTCAGTCAAATGAGTTAGTTCAAGTGAGTGAGCTCAGGTCAGTGAGCACAGTTCAGTCAGTTAAAGTCAGTTAGCTGCAGTTAGTCAGCTGCCAAGATGAGAACTGCTGCCCCTCCGGCTGGTGATCATTAAAAATACTAATGGATATACATCATGTTCCTGGTGTCTCATCTCTGCGCCTCCGACCCAACAGGATATTCCTGCTTCACCTCTCCATGTTCATCCATTTATAGGCAAATTTCAAAATTCCATTTTTCCTAACAGCTGTAAAGTATTCTATTGTGTACATGAACCAAAGTTTCTTTGTCCACTCATCAGTTCTCGGCCCTCTAGTTGTTACCAGATTCTGGCTATTGTGAATAGGGCTGCTATGAAAATAAAAGTGCAGATGGTGTGTCTGTTGTGTGTTTTTTGCTTCCCGGGTCATATTTCCAGGAGTGGTATGACTGGGTCACATATATGATGTATTACGTTGATTTCCGAATGTTGAACATATTGTCATTCCCAGTGTTGCAGATGGACCCCACGGGTGACTTATGTGAGCACAGAAGGGGAGAGAGATGGTCGCTTTCTCTCCCCAGCCATCTCTGCCACCTGGGACCCACTGGGCAGGCTAAGGACTGATAAAGTCTGCGATGAGCCCCTGCACGGCATGGGCCTGATCCCTGAAAGAAGGCAGAACCCCCCTTTCACAACCAGGGCAGGCCTACTTATGGAAAGTTACCAATTTAGGGCCTGAGTGTCCTTTCATCTTGAAGTAACCTTTTGTTATCTACAAAAGGCCCAGAACAAATTCCTGTTAGAGGTTATGAGACCCCCGCCCAGAACCTACTATCTGACCTGAATTGACTTAATTGCATTTCTGCACGTATACATAGCCTTACTGCCCCATAATCCCACACGTGTGTCTGGCCACACCAAATATAGAAAGAAGTATTAAGTATGATCTGATTGGAAGGTAATGGTTACCTGGTACAAAGTAACTGGCTGCCTGGCGCAGACCTTGATGTAATATTTTAAATCTATTGGATGGTTATGCACGGGCTTTTCTGTAGTGGCGGGAATTATCTCTTAAAAGATCCTCCCTGGAAGGGCCTCAGGGATCTTAGCCACTGACCGCTTGGGGTCATGCTATGGGCCCGAGTATACTCGCTTATTAATAAAACCCTTGCTTTTGTATAGGACCCGGTCTCTCAGAGTTTTCCTTGATAGGTGCGGTGTTCTGAGGCTCCCAGTCACCCCATCGGGTGGCCAACTCTTTCAATCCCCACCAGCTTCATGAGGTGGCCGTCAAGCCACACCTGATGTCCGCTTGATCTCTAGGCACAGGATTTGATCCCCACCACCCGAGGTTTCTCGGGAGCCATGGACTCAGGCTGGAGTGAAGGAATTGCTCTTTGCAGGAAAGGAAAGTCAGTCCTAGACCTTACCGAGGGCTGCCTTAGGGTTCTTGTCTTCCCCGCAGAAAAAGAATTTTCAGGAGTCGATGAGCAGTGAAGTAAAATAGATTTCATTGAGGAGGTTTTTGGAGAGGGAAGGAGGAGAGAAAGTAAGAGAGAGAGTAACACGCTCAAGAGAGAACGTGGGCTACTCCAAAGATGGAGAGCAATTAAGAGAGAGTACACATCTCAAGAGGGGAGATACGGGCAACACACGTGCTTAGGCACCACATGTGCTCGGCCACATGGGCTCAGGCAACATGTGTGCCCAGGCAGCATGTGCGGCGTCCTCTGGTCAGGACAGCTTTTATAGATTTCTCCCCAAGTTACTCACATATGGGGCTTCAACTTAGGTTAGTAGGGCCCGTTGCCAAGGGGTTAGACTTTGGGGAGTGGTCTTCTTTGACTGGAATGCTTTGGAGTTTTCTGAGAGCTGGGTCCTGGGCAGGAAGGCTGATCCATCTCCCTCAGGAGATTTAATCAGCTAAAGCCATTCACACATTCCCTCTGGCCTTTCCTTCCCCCAGGGTCTACTGTTGATATGGTCTTCTCAAGTCTGGTTCCCTTGTGGCAACAGGTATGACTCTGGATCGCTGAAGGACCAGTTTTCCTTCTTCTTCAGGAAATTATATTGCCATGTGGCGCCCCCATGTCTGCCTTCCTACAACACCAGCATGAATCCTACTTGGTCATGATCTTCTTGATGAGTTTTTGGATTCTGTTTGCTAGTATTTTGTTGAAGATCTTAGCCTCTGTGTTTGTAGTTTTCTTTTTTGTGTAGTCTCTGCCTGCTTTGTGTATCAGGGTTATATATGCCTTGTATAAGCTGTTTGGGAGTGTTTCTGTTTCTACTACTTCCTAGAAGAGCTTAAAAAGGACTGACAGTATTTCCTCCTTAAAGGTTGAAAGAACTCACTAGTGAATCCATCTAGACCTGGCCTTTTGTGTTTGGGCATACTTTTTAATTACTGTTTCAATTTCCTTAATGGTGATAGACTTATTCAGGTATTGCAAGTCTTTTTGTTTCAGTCATGGGAGGTTATAGGACTTCAGGAATTTATCCATTTTTCTAGGTTCTCATGTTTCATAGCATACAGACTCTCAAAGTAATCTCTGATGATTTTTTTTTTTTTTTTTTGGGTTACACCTGGGCACGCTCAGGGGGTTACTCCTGGCTCTGCACTCAGGAATTACTCCTGGAGGTGCTCATGGGACCATATGGGATACCGGGGATCAAACCCAGGCCGGCATAGGCCAGCGCGCGCAAGGCAAACACCCTACCAACTGGGCTATTGCTCCGCCCCCAATCTCTGATGATCTTATGGATATATGTGGTTTCTGTTGTGATGTCCCTATTTTTAGTTCTGATTCTATTTGGTTTCTCGCTTTTCCTGTCCTTACATTCTTGCCAGTGGTTTGCTGATTTTTTTTTTTTTTTTTCAAAGAACTAGTTCTTGGTTTCATTAATCTTCTGGATTGGTTTTTGGGTTTCTAGCTCATTGAGTTCCTCTCTAGCATTGTTATTTCCTTCTTTCTTCCTTGATTAGACTTCTTTTGTTGTTTTTCTAATATTTTGAGCTGTGAAGTTAGGTTATTTATGCGGGTTATTTCTTTTTTCCTTATTAATGCTTGCAAAGCTATGAACTTTCCGCTTAACACTGCTTTATCTGTCTCCCACAAGTTCTGATAGTTGGTGTTTTCATTTTTCTTTGTTTCCGGGAATCTTTGGATTTCCTATTTGGTTTCTTCTATGACCCATTGGGTTATTCAGCAGTGAGCTGTTCAGTTTCCAGGTGTGTGGTTTAAGTCCCTGCTTCTGTGTATGGTTAACTTTCATTTTCAGTGCATCATGGTCTGAAAAGATAGTTGACACAATTTCTGTTTATATTTTATTTTATTGAGGTATGCTTTGTGGCTAAGCATCTTGGAGAATGTTCCATGTGCACTGGAGAAAACGTGTATTTAGCTCTTGTGAGATGAAAACCCCTGTGCATATTAACCAGCTCTCTTTCTTCCAATTCTTCCTTCAAGGCCAGTATTTCCTTGGTGAATTTCAGTCTTGTAGATCGATCAATAGTTGATAAAGCAGTGTTGAACTATTATTGTGCTACTGTCAATGTCTTCTTGAGGTCTATTAGCAGTTGTTTTAAGTATATTTGCTAGCCCCTCGTTGGGTTAATATATGTTTAATAGTTAATTTCTTCCTGATTTACATACCTATTAATTGATAAGAAATGGCCTTCATTGTCCCTTTTAACCTTTTTCAGCCTGAAGTCTATATTATCTGATACTAGTATGGCCACACTGGCCTTTTGGAGAAGTTGTTTGCATAGAGAATTTTCTTTCAGCCTTTGACTTTGAGTCTATGTTTGCTCTAATTACTCAAATGTGTTTCTTGTGGGAAGCAGAATGTTGGATTCTGTTTTTAATCCATTTTGCCACACTGCATTTCTTAATTGGTGCATTTAGGCGGTTGACATTGAGAGAGATTATTGTCATGGGATTTTGAGCTATCTTTCTATTTAAACTTGTTGTGCTTTTTGGGTTTTGTCTTATTTTATAGTAGACCCTTCATTCCTTCTTTTAAGATTGGTTTTAGTCTATGAAGTTCCTGAGTTGTTGCTTATCCATGAAGTTGTGTATCTTTCCTTCATATCTGAATGTGAATCTAGCCAGGTAATGAATTCTAGGTGAGGCCTGCAGTTCATCGAGTCTTTTCACAATATCCCACCATTGTCTTCGGGCTCAGAGTGTTTCATCTGAGAAGTCTGCTGTAAATCTTAGTGATGCTTCTTTGTATGTGATTTTCTTCTTTGATATTGCTGCTTTCATTATTCTATCTCTAGCTGTAGTTTTTGTCATTTTAATTAAGATGTGTCTTGGAGAATTCTTATAATGCTTATTGGCATTTCTTTTAGCTGGTACTCTGCTGGCCTCCTGAATCTGGGAGCAAGCATTCTTTAGTTTTGGGAACTTCTCATTAGTGATGGCTTTGACAGTTTCTTCTTCATCAGGGTTTTCCTCTTGACTTCTGGGACCCCAATGATCATTATGTTATTCCTTTTGGCCTCATCCCGATTATCTCTGGTTGTCCGTTCATTAATTGAGTCTTTTTCTATCTTCTGCTGCTCTCTAGAAAATCTTTGGACCTCGTCTTGGAGATCACTAGTTCTCTCTTCAGTACTCATTACTCTGCTATTGAGGCCTTCCAGTGTGTTTTTATTTCACTTACCACATTATTAATATCTGTCATTTCTGTTTGTATTTTGCTCTGCATTTTCCTCATTTCTTCTCTCATTTCCTCTTGTATTTTATTGATTTTGTATTCCATTGCTTCTTTCAGTTCCTTATGCATCCTTAACAATTCCTTCCAAAATTCCTTATCAGAGTGGTTACATAGCTCCTCATTATTGCTTGGCTCATCTGGACTAGTGACTTCATTCACTGAGTTTGATGGAATTTTGCATGTTTTACCATGATGACTATTGTAGGTTGCAAATGTGTGTTCTTGGGTAGTACTGTTAGTAGTACTGTTAGTAGGTGTCTGTGTCTGTGTTGTTTGCACAGTTTGGGTGGGTGGCAAGGAGTGTAGGGACAAATGCACACTCGTACCTCATGTAAGATAAATAGCAAGTAGTTCACATAGACGCTTGTGAGTCTGCACGGTTTTGAGTTTTGGGATGTGGGTGGGTGATTTTGCAGGTGACGCAGGGATCACACACACCTACTAGAGGAGGATGGGAGGCTTTTGCGGGACAGGGAGGAAGTGGTCTGGTGGCAGGTCCAAGCCTTGCTCCTTGGCTCTGTTGGTGAAAGTTCCAGCTTGTTCCCTGGGGCTGGATAGTTCCGCAGGCAGCGCAGGGATCACACACACCTTGGAGGGGGTGGGCTCTGTTTTCTGAATTTGTCTTTTTTGAGAGATTATTTTTATATCCCTGGGTAGATAGCCCAAAGTGGAATTGTTCCATCATATGGCAGTTCAATTCTTAGTTTACTGAAACTCTCCATACTGCTTTTCCACAGGGGATTGTACCAGAGAGCTTTCCAACCAGTAGTAGATGAGAACTCCTTTCTCACCACCACCCATGTAAACAGATTGTTCCTACTTTTTGATATGTTCCATTATCAGTGATGTGAGATAGCATCTCAATTTCATCTTGATTTGAGCTTCTCAGATGATAAGTGATCTTGAGCATTTTTATATGTTCTTAGTGGCCTACCACCTCTTGTCCTCTGAGAAATGTCTATTCAATTCTTGTCCCAGTATTCTGTTAGGGATTTTGAATATTTTTCCATATTTGTGAGTACCCTAGACATCAAACCATTCTTTTTTTTTTTTGCTTTTTTGGGTCAGACCTGGCAATGCTCAGGGGTTTCTCCTGGCTCTGCACTCAGGAATTACTCCTTGCGGTGCTCGGGGAACATATGGGATGCAGGGGATTGAACCCGGGCTGGCAAGGGCCAGCCACGTCAAGGCAAATGCCCTACCCGCTGGGCTATCGCTCCGGCCCCTCAAACCATTATCTTATGTGTTGAATACAAGTAAGTTTTCTATTCTGTTTGTTGCCTTCTCGGTTTTAGCCCACGTTTATTTGTTTGTTTTCCATGCAGATGCTCTTTAATTTTATGTAGTATAATCTATTTTTATGGTTTTGCCTTTAGTGGTATCAGATTATTGAAGAAATCATTGATATTTAAGTCTTAAAGGGTTCTTTTCTAATTTTCCTCTATTTTATAGTTTTTGGTTGGATTCCAAAGACTTTGATCCACTTTGCTTTAATTTCCTACATATATGTGTATCCTGTTTTCTCATTGTCATTATTTGAAGTTGTTATATTTACTCCATTCCATGTTCTCATATCACTTAAAAAATTAGCTTTCCATGAATATGGGATTATGTCAGACAATATTTGGTTCTGACCCATTGAACCAGAGAGACAAT